>VYZW01037396.1:25422-87919 GCA_013401315.1 Balaeniceps rex | reverse complement strand
ATCTTTATTCAAATTAAACCACATAAATAAAAAGTGCCAACAGACAACAGCCTTTGAAGATACTGAATCTCTAACGCATATTGCTTTTCATTGCTGTGCTTTATTTTCACTTAAATAATAATGAGATTTTGGAGAGGAGATAAGGCTGGGGGCACACCTGAACCTGCACCTGGGAAGTGCTGCTGGTTGTGGGCATTGGAGTCTGTGGGCCTTGGTTATCCACCAGCTCTACCTGCTTTGAGCAGCCTGAGATCTGCAATTACTGGGGACCAGTATGTACGAAGCTAAAAAGTCTCACAGCAAGTAGTCACACATTGGGAAGAGTATCTGTGTTTTCTAAATAAAGTCCACTTTCTGGATTTCCCAACTTTCCAGCATCTCTCCAGCTTTTTAGGTTGCTCACTTCCTTTCAGCAACAGCTTGTGTTTTCATGCTCCCTTTTCTTTCCTCTCCACAGTAGTTGGGTTCACAGCTGCTCTCCCAGTGCTGCTCATGCACAATGTTGTGCATCCATCCCCTCTGCACGTGTTTGCTGGCTTGCATCATTCTCGTACAACACAAACTTCCCACGCCACAGTTTACACTTTCTATCTTTCCATTCTCTGCTTCTTCACCAAATGTCCCCTCCAAAGAAAAATTGAACCCAAACATCTGGTAAAACCAGTCCTGACTCAATTTAACCTAAGCTCCATTCTCCGAAAGTTGTACTCCACTTTCAGTATCTGACACTTTTGTACGTCTCCCTTGCCTAGCTGACTTCCCAAACTCTTAGTGGGAAGACCTTTCAGGGACCCTGCATTGCACAGTGTTGGAGATCAAAGTCTTCTGTTTGATCCCAGAAGACCCAGAGCCTCCCCTCTCTCCCTGCAGTTCCCCTCCACCACACCTTAACTTCGTCACATTTTGAGAGAGGCAGTAAAAAATGGGGAAAAGAGAGAAAAACGCAAGATGGAATTTTCCTGGATTTCGCCTGTTCCCTCAGGATAAAATCTATGCCTCTCACCTTCTCCCTAAGTTATGTCCGCCAGCCTCAGAACCACTTTCTTAACATTATCTGATCTCCATATACAACGTTAAGTAAAGCAATGCAAAAAGCCTTGGGCGTCATAAGAAAAAAATGTATTAACTACCTAAAGAAAAACCCTGAACAAGAGCAAAGCCATGACATTTTGCAGCATAAGGATTAGCTACCACAGAATATACTACTGAAGGTAAATTATTGCTTCTATCATTATTTTAATAGCCTGATGGATGTGGTAAATATTTACAACAATCGAGTAAAGTGAGGAATTCTGTATTATTAGAAATGAAAGGAGGTTGTAGCGAGGTGGGTGTCGGTCTCTTCTCCCAAGTAACAAGTGATAGGACAAGAGGAAATGGCCTCAAGTTGCGCCAGGGGAGGTTTAGATTGGATATTAGGAAAAACTTCTTCACGGAGAGGGTTGTCAAGCATTGGAACAGGCTGCCCAGGGAAGTGGTGGAGTCCCCATCCCTGGAGGGATTTAAAAGATGGGTAGATGTTGCACTTAGGGACATGGTTTAGTGGTGGAGTTGGCAGTGTTAGGTTAACGGTTGGACTTGATGATCTTAAAGGTCTTTTCCAACCTAAACGATTCTGTGATTCTATGAAACGTATTGCTAGATCTCTAGCAAGAAATACAGTGGTTCAGTGTCCTCAGTACAACAAGAACATTTCACCTCCTCTCCTTAAGCCAAAGTGGGACCTCATCAGTCCTTCTTTTCAGTCTCACAGGGCCAGGCAGAGAGCCACCAAGGTCACAAACTCCCTTGTGGCAGAGTCATGCAGCAGGGATTGCTACATGCCATGAGACAGCGGAGGAAACACAGCCTGGTGAGATAACTTTAATCAGCTCACAGCCCTGAATAGAACAGGGAACAAAACACGTCGGCTGTCACTTATGATAGCACACACTGTCCAATTTCATTCAATTGGGCTACTTTAATACTCGTCTCCTTTCCTATTTAAGCATAGGTGATTCTTAATTAACTTTTCCTAACATGTCACTCTCAATTGTACTCACTGTATGCATTATCCAGTCCACATATTTTGGGGGAAGGACATGTTAGAACAAACATCTTTCCAGTTATGCATAAATGGGGCCGTTAGGAACACATACAGCTTAAAAAGTTTAGTCACTTGAATATATGCCTCTGGCATGCCTGGTTTTCTTTTAGTATTTCCTTGTGTGTAAGAAGAAGACTGAGACCTCAGATTGTACAGACAAATGAACACCTGAGTTCATGAATTTTATTTTCCTTCCCAATTCTTTCGTTCTAGAAAGGTCGTCGGGGAAGGCTCTGTACTTTATACTGGTCACATTTTTGGTATATATTGCTCTTTCAACAAAAAACCTGAGTGCCCTGCACTTCCTCCATTTTAGTCCCAGTTCTCTCAGCTGCTACGTTCTCCTTTAACTTCAAGGTTTTTTTGATATGATAATTGAGTGAGCAGTTGCACTCAACAGACAACACAGAAAATAGCATATCAAAGCTTGATCTTTCTTGAGTGATATCACAGATACTAAATCAGGTTCTGTCTTGTCCAAGAACATCACCTCACCATTTCTAATTTGGCTCAATTCCTTGCCGTGCCTATCCACGCCAGCAACATTCTTTAGGTTTTCTCTGTATGGTTCCAATTCTATATTCACACAGGATGCAACATAAAATGATCTGCACAAAGCAGGGATCAGCCTGAATCATGAGGTTCAGGTCTGGTTCCCAAGAATATTCATGTCTGGGAGAACCAAATCTGGGGAATAAGGGCTTTTCTACGTAATTAAGCTTGCAGTAAATGACACAAGCTCCCTGACACCTACCTTTTGCTGTACTGACTCTACTAAAGTGACACCAGAAAAGCTCTTCTTTTGCTAAATCACAGCTTCTCATTGGGACTACAGCACCACTTGCACAAAGCAACTAAGGAAAATAAATTTAGGGGAGGAGGAAAAAAGCAAATAAAAGTGGGGAACCAGGTCACTCCAGCAACAAGGAGAGAAAGGGAAAAGGAAGATTTGAGTACATTGGAGAAGTCCTAAAGAATTAGGATTCCCAATGAAGGGATCATAGTGATGGAGGCAGTTGTTGCCCCACATTTCCCAGCTCTGACCCTCTCCTCTTCCTCCATGGAGGAAGCAGCAAGGTCTAAAATAAGCAGTTGAACCACAGCTGGTTTGCTCCTCTTCTTTCTTTCTTAGGAACCTCATCTCCATGATGGTTGCCTGCCTTGCCTGTGCCCTGACAGGGACATTGTGTCCAGCAATAAATTATTGTTTCCATAAGCCTGTGCCAGAAGACCCTCAATTCAACAGAAATAAAGCACAGCCCTGAGATCCCATCTCTGCCAAAAAGTCATCAAACTGAGCTCCCCTGGAGGGTATTTAATCGACTACAGGTAGGTTAAAGTCCAAGAAAAAATAAAAAAAAGTTTTCAAGCGCTCTTAGCTGCAGTTTTCTTGGAGCAACAATGCATTACTGTAGGTTGCTACTCCAATTTCATCCTCTGTAAAAATGAGGTCTCATAATTAGTGTCTGGAAAGATAGCAGGTGTCCAAGGCTGGATTTTTTTTTTTTCCTTCCTTCTCTTTTTTCTTTTGTAGCATAAAGGTGAGTTAACAACACTGTCTTTTCTGCCGAACTCAAGCTAGATCCAGCTGAACTTTAATTCATCCCAGCAGCAAACTGTTTATTAAAGACCTGTCAAATGCCCATATTCTGTGGATCATCACAGGAGCTGACAGTGCGACAAAGGCTTGAAATCCAGTGCATATCACTGGAGGATGCCATTAAAATGAAAGTGAGACCAAAACCTTGCAGCTGTCACTCATTATCTAGGACATTCTCACACAGTAGATCTCGCACACTTCCCTTTATCTAACATGGATCTCCTCTTCTAACTTCCCTCATTTTCACTGTAATTAAACAGCTTTCGAACAAAAACATTTTGAAACAAATCCATAAATTTCTATTAAGATGTGCATTTCTACTCCATCTGGAGTTCTGCATGTCCAGTTAATCACTGTATCTCTCTTTTTGGTCACCTGCTGCTTATTTTATAGGCTGTTATATTTTAGAGCTTGAAAAGAAGAATAAATAGGAATGGCTGAATTTCAACCATTCAAACAGCTTTTACAAGAAAAATTGTCCTCAGCCACTTGCCCTTACCTCAGACCAAGCCTGAACATAACTTTGTTCCAGTTCAAATAAGAAAGGCTAATAATGTTTCTGTCCTCATTATTTTTTGGGTTTTCTCCCCTTTTTCCAATTCTGGTTTTGACTGGGAATTTAATGGCTGTGATAGCCAGACCAAAGCTGTATCGATGCTGTCAGTGAACAGCTCTTAGTCATGAGAAAAGGCTGGTCTTTGCTGGATTCACCAAAAGTAGGAAATACCCAAAGACTCAGAAGCTCATTCTGAAAATGCTTGATATCCAGTCTGTCAGACCAATTTTACCCCCATTTAGCTCCATCAACATCAGAGACAGTATGCCAGAGCAAAAATAATGGAGTGTTGACTCAGGCTTCTATAATTTTTAAGTCATTCTTGATTCACTTTAGGCTACAGTATATTTAATTGCCTCTTGTCTTCACTCTTGAACCCAGGTCTCAAGGAACTATTTTCATTACAAAACCAGTGGCCAAAGGAAGATCCAAATACAAGACAAAATATGCAGTATAATTACTTGACTGTGATCTCATCATATGTCCTACGTAGTTATGAAACGGTTCCACATTTTTATGTCTATAATTGCTACAAATTCATATTAAAAGGAAGGTCATCCATATTAGCACAGCTTTCAGATTTATTACACTACTCTGTCACTGCTTTGATGTTAAAGATTTTGACAAATATATTTGGTATAAAAAACCATATTAGGGGTAATTATGCCATTTACACATGGATATTTGTGATTAAAGAATTTTATTTTTAGAATCTCAGTGCACAACTTACCTTACACTGTAATTATTTAAAAGTTTTATTTTGTGTTAACGTATACACAACTGTTACAAAAAATGTCAGAATAATTCTAGTATGACTGCAGGTTAAATTCTCTCCCATTAAGAACAGAAAGTTAATAATGCCAGTCGTACACTTAAACTTAGGGGTAATTATACATGTTTAAAAATATATTCTAAGTGTAATTACAGTGGAATTGCAGTAAAACTGCTATGCAATGAAAAACAATCCATTACCCAGCATACCTGAGGCAGGTGGAAACTTAATCAGATGACTTAGTATTTAAGCCAGGTACTTGGAAAGTTTTTCAGGGACATCTCAGTTAATAAAGAACCGAAAAAATACAGAGGTTTTTTTTTTAACTCTTTGATAAATTACAGTTAAGGTTAATAACACACAGCAGTCACAAAATGTCCATGACACTGACAGTACAAAAAAGTGTTAGAAAACTAGGCTATTCTGACCGAAGGTTTTGATTTGAGAGCAGCCCTGCAGAGAAGGACTTGGGGGTGCTGGTGGAAGAAAAGCTGGACATGAGCCAGCAGTGTGCGCTTGCAGCCCAGAAGGCCAACCCTGTCCTGGGCTGCATCCCCAGCAGCGTGGCCAGCAGGTCGAGGGAGGGGATTCTGCCCCTCTGCTCCGCTCTGGTGAGACCTCACCTGGAGCCCTGCGTGCAGCTCTGGGGTCCTCAGCACAGGACAGACATGGAGCTGTTGGAGCGGGTCCAGAGGAGGCCACAAAAAAGATCTGAGGGCTGGAGCCCCGCTGCTCCGAGGCCAGGCTGAGAGAGTTGGGGCTGTTCAGCCTGGAGAAGAGAAGGCTGCGGGGAGACCTTAGTGCGGCCTTGCAGTGCTTCAAGGGGGCCTCGAGGAAAGATGGGGACAGGCTTTTTAGCAAGGCCTGTGGTGACAGGACAAGGGGTGATGGTTTTAAGCTAAAGGAGGGCAGATTTAGGCTGGATAGAAGGAAGAAATGTTTTACAATGGGGATGGTGAAACATTGGCACAGGTTGCCCAGAGAGGTAGTGGAGGCCCCATCCCTGGAAACATTCCAGGTCAGGTTGGACGGGGCTGTGAGCAACCTGATCTGGTTAAAGATGTCCCTGCTCACTGCAGGGGGGTTGGACTAGATGACCTCTAAAGGTCGCTTCCAAGCCAAAGCATTCTGTGATTCTATGATTCTATGATTCTATGATTCTATGATTTTGGCCTCAAATTCTAAGTGCAGGTAAATATGGTAGCAGTTTTGGGGAGGGATTAGACAGCAGTTATTTAGATTGGAGAAAGAAAAAGAGGATGGTATGAGAAAAGCCTATGCAATGCTGCCCAGAAGGTGAAGTGTCCACTAGAAAGATGCCTGGAAACATGGAAACTGTTCTGGGTGCCTCCTGCTCTGCTAAGGAAAATGAGGGATATTTTTACATATTCTTTACGACTGAAAAGGATGGCACTCATGCATTGCTTATGGTAGCAATACTGCCTCCTGACAGAACCACCCTGGAGGCCCCAAATATTGATTAATTGCTCATGACATAAGGAGTCATGTTAGTATCAGCAGTGGGATCCGGTTCCCAGGGAGAGGAATTGCAGACTGGTAATTCCTCTTGAACCAAGCTGGAACAAATAACGGAAATGATCACACAGATCAGATAATCTGAAACAAGAACCAAAACAAGGGCCAAAGATGAAACAAGAAGGCTTTAAAAGAATATCTGGAAACATCCCTGAAAGAGCTTAGAGTTGAGCTGTGTTTGGAGAGAAAAAAATATTTGCTAGGAAAAAAGCTACAAAAAGTCTGAACAGACCTGGGACCTCTCTGGTAAAGTTCCCGTCCTAGGCTGGCAAGTTGGATCAGGAAGGTGCAGGCTGTCCCCAAGCCTAGCAGAGGACATGAAGAAAGTTATGGCCCGATCTGGGATTTGCTACCCGAGATGCGCTGCAGCATGGATTCAGGGAGCTGAAAACATCAGCTTCCGAAACAAATAAAAGGCATGCAGACCAGCATGTCTGGATGAGTCAGTGGAAGAGGAACTGGGCCAGTTGGAAGATTTGGTAAGACTGGGCACACATATCTTCCTCATTGTCTGTAACCAACAGAGACCTGGAACAGAAAGGCTGGATTATCCCAGCCTGAGTAACACAGAAGCCAATTATTTTTGAGGGAAAAACCTCCCCGGGAGTTCTTGCTTCTGTTTAATTTCATAGTCCAAGTGAAAAACTTGGAGACTAGATAAAAAGTGTGCGAGGGAGAGAGGGAAGGGACAGGGGCATTTTCAGGCAGGCAACTTGATTAGCTCATCTTCAGTGGTACCGCAGCACCGTATCCCCAGGAAAGAAGCTGCATTATCCAGATCTGGTAGAAGCCCTTTGTTTGGCATGTGATGGCAAGGACTCATCTCAGCTTGCCAGAGCACACCCAAGGAGACCCCACCTGAACCTGCAAAGAGCCTGTGGAGACTAGTCCTCCCGGCATGCCCAAACACCAGATTCCTGGAGCAGCTGGCGGTTGAAAAAAGACACAACTCTACTGGAGGTGTCAATTTAAGATGAGCAAAATAAGGCCCAGGACTGCAGTGGAGACTCTTGAATTTACCAAAGATCCTGGAGAGTTCCTTGGTACAGTCTAACCAAAGAAGAAGAAGGGGCTACTTGCAACGGAAATGGGTCGCCATAATGCATGGCAACATGTGGAGACAATGCTCGGATGTATTGGATAAAGGGCATTTAATGTGGCTCATGAAAACTCTGGTAGACTGACAGGAGGAACTTTGGTCTTTAAATGAGGGAAACGGGCAACTGGAAAAAGAAAATTTGCAGGAACAATTTAATTCAATACTGACACAACCGAAAAAGACTTCGATAAACCCAAGGCTGGACAGAACAGAGCCCGGTGAGCACCACCCACCTGCTTGTGCGAACTTGCAGATCACCAGCTGGAGATATGCTTTGGGGGTAGCAGGCTCTGTGTTCAAATGTGTGCAGTGCAAAACCAGTCATGGAATTTTGCTAATAAATACAAAAATCTATGAAGGACACAGGAATAACCGGCCAAACTGCAAGAGTTGATTTTCACATGATTCTAGAGAAAATGGAGCCCAGACCCATCACAGATGGAGACACTGACAGGAGGGCAGGAAAAGACAGGGGAAAACTTGGATGCTGGAATTCATTCAGAAGCCTGTCCACATGAGCAAATACTCAGTTTGATTTCATTTTTGGTAGTAACTGTGTCATAAACATCAGAAGTGGCCAAAAAATTCAATCTTTAAAAAAGTCCTTTAAAGAGGCCAGTTAAGTAAAATATGATTTCTAAGTATTTAGGAACAACAATAATAATAATAAACCAATAGTATGTCCTAAACCCATTCTGAATTCAATCCCACAGCTGTAATCTTGGACTCAGTGAAAATATGGATGACGCTGATCGAGCTGGAGGTTCGCACAGCAGCATCCATTGAGCAGCTACTCCATCATGTCACAGTATGAAAAAGGCAAGACTGAAGAAGTCACTGGGGAAAGATATCAGCATAGTATGAATTAGCCTTCAATCAGTCCCAGAATCTCACCATATTTTTGGCTAAAATACATGGCAGAAACAGATTTTCTTTGGAAGACAGAGGATGAAGTGCTAGAATCTGCTTTGTTTTCAGAATAGATGTTGACCAGGATGCTATAGTTGGCCCAACGTCCATGTGAAAATATGTGTAGGGATGTGCATCTGGAACCTAAAATAAGGTGAGGAGTACTGTTATGGCAGGATGAGGCTTGAGGTCATTTAAAATGAGATTAGAGTGAAGCACACTGCAGCTGCCCAAGTGGCCCGTCACAAGGTCCCTTGGTTTACCAGGACCACAATACAGTTGAAGCGACTGGGTGAGAAGAGGAAATTCTTTGGGGGTTGAGTGTCATTTAGCTCAGAGTTGAACTCTAGCGGCTGCTTCTGCCTTACCCTCCCTTTGCTTCAGAAGTTTCAATAATGCTTACAGAGAGCAATCTTAGGGACTGGAGTCAGAGTCCAACGGACCCGGCATGGTGGTGCCATATGAAGAAAAATTTCCAAAGAAAAGATCTTGGGAAAAAACCTTGCCCAAAAGGAAGTTCTGGTTGTGGTTAAATCTGTAAGACATTTTCGCTATGGACTGCAAGACAGCATAGCTGTGGTAAGGTCAGGCCAAAGTTTCTTGCACTGGCTCTTTTAATTCAGGAATCCTAGGGAAACTTGCCAGGTGGTTGGAAAAATTGCCTTGTTTTGATTTCATGGTCATATTGAGGCCTGGGTGTGAAAACATAGTCAGGCTGATGCTCTTCCAGATGGTGTTATTGGGAAGCTAATTGCAAACATTGTCTCAGGCAGGAGTGGGAAGAACTGGTTGCTCCAGAGAAGGTGCCTGCTTGGGAAAAGTTGAGTGTTTCTTCTTTTTCTTTCTTTTTACTTTTCTGACTAGTTTGAGAAACTACAGTGGGGTTGCAGAAAAGGAGTCTAGGAAAGGACTTCCAGAAGCATATCTTGGTATCAAAATGGAGTGGCTAGAAAATAATTTGAAAAAATTGACCATCCAGAACTGCAGTATTCCCTGCATTGTTGCTGCTCAACATATGTGCAAGCTCTGCCCCTGGTCTTGAAGGTCCATAAAACAAGACACTCTAAGAGCAACACGCTGGAGACCGTGTGTGAAAACTAGAGTCTAGGAGAGCTTTCTGGATTACTGAGAAGTCTATGGCAGGAAGGTGGATGCCCTACAGACCCCTGTATCCTATCATTGTAATCTGATTTATCTCTAGGACATCCTGCAGTCTGCCCACTGGTGGGTCTCGTGCTGGACGACCCCAGACTCAGAAGACAATGACAACTTGTGAGAGCCGTGGTGTATCTCTACGCAGGGTGTGCGAGCAGCAGACAAAATGCAGCCAATGTACATTAATTTTCTTACACGCTTTATACCTGGCTAGGTGGAAAGGGTGAGAAATGAATCTGTTCAGGCAAAATCTGCTTGCGCAGTTTGCCTCTGGAACAGGTAGAGAGGCTCCCATCTGCGATGGTGGAGGAAAAGCTTATCGCTGAATCTCAGTTAAGTAATAGTTTTTTTTCTTCTGCAGGTTGTACATCTAGTGTTTAATTACTTATCAAATTCTTGCCAAGGTGAAGGCATCTCAGAGTGAAGAAGAGAGTTTAATTTCAGTATCCATTTTGTTCTTCCTCCCAGTTCCCAATTCTTTCCCGTGAAGGATGTTTTTCAGTCTGGAGTTTCAAATCTCAAGACTTCCTTCTGTAACATGGTTAAATGACTTCTTTTTACTGAAAGTATTTGTCCTCCTTTAATTTAGCTGATTTTTTTTCCAACAAATATACCATAAACATTTTTTTCAATGTCTTTTCCTCCCTTTTTGTTTTAACCAAACATCATCTTTTCAGTTGCCACTGAAAACTAAGTAATTTCTTCTGGTTTTCAATCCAATTTTTTCATGAAAAATTCCTATTTTCATCTCATTACCAAGGTTTATTTCATATTTTAACTTTAAAACTTTTCTAAGTGATTGCACAGTTTTGGTGTGGGTGCTAGAAAAGCCTCACAAACTCATGCCTCATTCACACGTTCCAGTTCCCCAGGTTCACCCACGCTCTAAAGACAGAGTCCAGTCTTTTCCCGAGCCCTAAAATTGGGTTCCCTTTAGCATCTCTCAAAACACACATTTCTCCAAGCTGTAGGAGAATGTCTTGGAGGCTGGTGTAATTGGCAGAAGACAAAACAGCGCTGTTTTGGGCACGGAGCAGAAAGCATGTAGGCATTAAAACAATTCGACATGGCTAGCATTAATTTACTATACTGTTTATGATTAAAGCAAACCTGTCCAAACAGTTAGGCAGACAGAGCTGAGTTTGCACAGCTTTGTCTAGATGTCTTGTCTTATTTAGGATCTGGACCTCTGGGAAGCAGGAATGCAAAGGCAAAGATGCGTTACGGTACACAAGTACAGAGCGGATAAATTCGTCGGCGTTGGGTGGACAGTGACAAAATGCTGGTTAAAACTCTCCAAGCCCTGCTGCTTTTTGCGGTGGCCATTGTATTAAATTCAAGTTTTACACCAACCACCTCTTGTAGCTGTTCAAAAGCCCTGGTCTATGGTGAGGAGGAGAGAGGTGGGAGAGGAACTTTCTCAGTAGGCTGAAGGAGTACAGGTGGTTGAGTTTACCAGCTTTCCAAGTGGTTTTCATTTCTTTTTCCTTCCTGAGATAGTTAAATGCACATTCCTCAGCTGTGTAAAAACAAATGGCCTACTCTCCCACTTCGGGTGGATTTCAAATGAAAGCCAGGCTTAATTAGAGCTTTTGAAAGCTTAAGAGTTAATACGTGCCCATTAAACACTAACTACCAATCATTTACTGTCCGTTTGCTAGCAATAAGGAGCTGCACAAGCGGCTCCAGCCGTCGGCGCTCACAGGCATGCCGACGTGGGATGTGGGGCTGCATTAGTGGGGACCATCTTAGGAAGAAGGATCACCTTCATGGCACCATGCCCTGCTTGGGAGGGCAGGCAGAAGCCAGGGAAAGAAAGAGCAGATGTTTGACCTTTCGGAGGCTTGGAGAAATGTCTCCAGCTCAGAAACATCAGGAGGGTAAGCTTGTCTCTCTGTTGGATTTGCTACGGGATTTGAGCTTGCAGGGAGGTGTAGAGAGGCATTGGCATTGAGTGGCCACTGGCAGACCAACGCCACTTGGTGTCTTGGTGGCCAGCTCTTCAGCTCTGTGAGTCAATGGCATGCCGGTGACGTGTACCTGGCGAGGACCTGGGGAGGCAACAGCTGCACAGGATGAATCCCTACTGTTGTCCCTGTGCAGAAAACACCACAAGAATTACTGTTCCGACTTTATAGCTTTGGGAAGCCAGCGATTAAATGAGTTGTCGAAGGCCACACAGAGAGCCAGTGGCAAAGCAGGCAGAACGCCGTGAGCCCTCTCTGCTCTCAGAGACAGCTCGCAGACCACACTGCGTCTTAAAGGCAGCCATTCAACCACCCTGTGGCTTGTATATATGTTTAAATGGAAGACAAATTGCAGCATTTTTGTCTTTATTTGCACTAGTAACATCTGTCCAGACTTCTAAGACTGCACAATGACTGATGAGTAGTTCAGTAAAGATCTCTAGCAGACAAAATAGACATGCAACACACAGGGAGTTATATGTTTAGCTTCCCTGCAAAAATCTCACTGACAGTCTTGCAATAAATATATAATTTTATGGCCTATTTCTCAATCATATTCTGCTACATAATATCATGCTAAGAACTGCTAGCTACCTTGCCAATGGAAATATGTTGCTGGCAAGCGGTAAGTCTCTCCAGATCTGCTCAAGGAGTCATAACTGTAACAATATAAGCAAATAGATCATCAGCATATTCCTTTCTACATTTTTTTTCTCTTTTTCTTTCCTCTCCTCCTTCTTTCCCTCATTTTCCCCTCTCACTTTCTTCCATCTCCCCTTCTCCCCCATCCCTCCCCCTCGCTCACTCGTCCATTAGTGTTTAGAAGATTTCACAGTTTTCTCCCAACCCTGGAAAGAATGTAAGTCGATGCTGCTGATTGCCTTTGAAAACATTTGGAACAAATTATCTCTACTTTTGGAATCTGAATAAAGGAATGCGAGCCTCACTGGAGAAATATGAAATACAGGGTGGGATTCACAGAAGGTCTGTAGCTTTTCTTCCCCTCTTTCTTTTAAAAAAAAAAAATACACTTTTTCTTTAATTTTTTTTCCTTCTTTTTGTTACTTCAGGTTGGAAAATATTTCATCTGGGAAAAATGAAGAGTCTAGGGAAGTCCTTTTTGTGAAGTGGCATCTTCAACGGCTCTTTTAAAGGTGAAAATGATGATTGGCATGAGTCAATTGTTAGCATGAACTCCGTAAACCCAGTGGGCTTGATGAAGAAATGAAGCAGATCTTGGATTCTCTCTCTTTTCTCTGGTGAGGGAGGATTTGGGTCACTAAAGTCTCCTTTTCCTGCCTTATTCTGCTTTTAGATAACTTGCCTCAGTTTCCCTGCCTGCAGGCTGCTGCCACACTGTGGTGCTGTGGAGTAGCCATCAGTAAAACAACAGAGATCTGAGGAAAGGTGCTGTGTAAATTTACGACAAGTCACACATTTCCAGATTCAGACTTTCCTACGTGTAGGAGTATTTGTATCCAAGATTTTATTTTGTCCCGTTGCAGAAAATGGTGCCAACCACAAAGTTTGGTTCCAAATCATGATAGAAATGGCTCAAATTTGGTGGAAGGAGTTGGGAACTAGGGCTTTTTTTTTTTCTTTTTTCTTTTTTTCCTTTTTTGTTTGCTTTGTTTTGTTTTGGGTTCAGACTCATGTCTAGTATAAATGCAAAAACCTTATAACTGAAAGAAACTTATAACTTTACACTTCTTGAGGCCTCAAACTAGAAAACAGATCAAAAGCAGAATGGCTAAAATTGCGTTGTGCACTGGCTAAAATTTTCAGGCTGCTGACAACAGGCAGGTCAGCAACAACAGCGGCAGGAGGAGCAGGTGAGAAGGCAAACACCAGGCTTTGCAAAATCAGTAACTAGCTGGTCCACAGACACTTGTTTGGTTTTAGGAATGTTACATCCTTTTGCTCTTGAGGCTTAATCAAGAGAAAAAGAGGGCAGAAAATTGCCCTGTGGAGGACCAGCGATCAGACCCAGTGTTGTATCTTCCCCTGGGCCCGACGTGGCCATCATGGGCTGCTGCACCATGGCCTGACATCTCTGGGCTTAGCCCTTCCCTGAAGAAACTTATAAACTGGGGAAGAGTGCTTCACAGGGTTTTTCAACAGATAACTGCGCTGAGCTTCTGCTTAGTTTGCAAAAAATGGAAAGTACCAACGACCAAGACATTTTCCCATTTCTCTTCTGCTTTTCTGGACACTCTCCAGAGGAGCTGAAGCCTGTCCACACTAAAAAGCTGATGTGGCTACTGAGTTCAACCTGGTAAGCAGAACTGAATATAAATTGCTCTGAAGATCAAATAAACTTTTTTAAAAGAGCAGTTGAAGACTGGTTTCTAAGCTTTGGACTTTTTGTTTTGTTTCCTTGACTCATAAAGATTTGGTGAATTCTGCCCTTAAGTACCAGAGGCGGCAATAGATGCCAAAGCCCTGGCAGGTTTGAATCTGTTCACATAAACCCCGTGGGTGTGAATTTGATTCTTTCCAATGATTGTTTTGGAATGATTTAGTCACATTGTTTTGACCTACTTTCGCTAGTTGCAAACTCCATCCAAGCTGGTTATTGTTTATACAAAAGGACCGTGAAGTCTATTTTATACACCGGTATGTTATTTTTGATAAATTTCATAAATAAGCTAAGGAAAAAAAAAAAAACAAAAAAAAAAAAAAAAAAAAAGAAAAAGAAAAAGACATTTTAGGCAAAAAACGGAGTGTACCATAAGATGCAGCTCTTTGTCGAAACTCTGGCAAAAGTCCCAGTGCAAAGAAGAGGGTTGAGAGAGTGACTCCAGCAGGTTTGGTCCTCAGCATTTTATAAGATGGGATATGAGAAAGCAACTGGGAGAGAATTCATTGTGGGCTGAAGAAGATGCCCTAGAGGACAAAATCAAGTCCTCCATGCCTTGTGGGAAGTCACAAATTGAAAGGTTGAGAGATAGCCAGGAGGTGAAGGAAGGTCATCTTGGAGGGGTTTGGAGACCATCGCCTGGCAGTTCCCTGCCAAATCACAGGCAGTAAATTACCGGCAGCTGGGCCATGGGGGTATTTTCTGGAGACCCTCTCCTGGTTGCGCTGACAGGCAGTTTGGGCTCGTCAGCTCTACTGCGATAGCAATAACAGAGACGATTGGATTCCTGCTTCCTGGAGAGAGAACGTGCCCTACGGAGTTGGGGAGAGATAGGAATCGGGAAGATCATAAAAGATGGGAAGGCAACAGCTGAGGCAGGGAGTCATTAAAGGGAAGTTAATACTGTGAGTGGGAGGTAGTCTAAGAAAATATATTAGAAGCTGAAATGTAAACTTGAAGGGCAAATGTAGCCCTTTACATCTACGATTTTCAAAACAGTCATAGGGAGTGAAGTGCCACAAGTTTTTACAGGAAGCTTGACATCTAGCAGCTTTTTATGCCTCTGGTAATCAACCTCTTCATATCTGACAGCTGGACTCGGAGCAAGTACTCTTCTTCCAGTGTTTGCTAACACCTTGGAACAACACCATCACTAAGAAAAACACAAACCAACTTCTTGTCTCCACCAGGGAAGTCAGAAGTGATCATTAAGACCATCAGGTTCCCACTTCCTATATAACACGGACAGGAAAACATCTCTGTGTTAGGTCAGTTTTGAACCCAAGCACAGAAAAAATAAAAAATTGAGTATAAATATGTCTTCAACGCCAGATCTCCTGGACTTCAGGAAATCCACATAAACGTACAGCTCCACTCAGCTTAAAAGCTTACAGCAATGAAATATTACCAATAAAACATCATCAATAGACTTTCACATACAGTAATTGGAATGCAAAAAGGTATTTAATCTTCAAGCATAGCATGCATCATGGCTGAAGCCTGGAAAACTCTGCGAATTACAGCATTTATATCCCTTTGCATTTCCTGCATTTTAGTTCTGTGCAAGACAAAGAAAACATCTGTAGGGAAAGTATCAATTCTGTGGCAAAGGTTATGGATTAAACTGCTGCTCTGTAAATATGTATGTACATCTAAGATATATACATTATTCTGAAAGGAAGCCAGTCATCCAGACATTGATTTTCCTGCAAGAAATATAGTTCACTGATGCACGGTTGCTGTAATTTAACAAGCACTATTTGCTCTTCTCATACATGGATTTTCGCATTCAAAGGATGCCGTTTGCTAATAAGTTTGTGCATATGCGTTGCAGAAGAGGGAAATCTTTACTTAGAAATCTTTATCTCCACTGAATGCTACCTTTCAGCTAATGAGATTGCTGTCACCTAAATTTTCATTGTTTTAAGAGCAAGTGGCTGCCGACAGTTTCCTTTCAAGCTTGAATGATGAAAGGAAAACACCACGCTGCCTCATCTGGCTAGCTTGCTGAGAGCTAATGAGCCTGAGGCTGCACCCATCTTTGCTATACTAGTGTGACCTTATGTCTGCTAATGCACAGGGAAGGAGTGAAAAATGTACTGCTAGTTCCCTCCAACAGTTCCCTGGGGACGTGCTGAATGTGCCAAACAATTTAGTAAATATATATCAAGTTACTGTGTTGAAACATACTCCAATGTATTGCAACCCTGGGTATCTCAATCAAAAGACCATATTTTATTTTTGCTTATCTTCCCCCTCTGTGTTCAGCATTTGATAATTCCTCTTTAAAAAGGGTATCTTTTCTTGCTAAATTTTAAATGTTGCACAAAAAATTTCACTTGCTGCTTAGTTTTGCAATAGACTGCCTGAAATTTTTAACTGGGTTGTTTTTGTTTTTTTTTTTTTCCTACCAGGTAAACAGAAGTTGATTTGAGATTTGATAGTGCAGGTTTGAAGGCTCCTTAGCTGTTAGCAACTGAAAGCACTGAGTAGCATGGACCATGCATCTCAAAGAGATTTTCCATGCATAGTTAATAGAAAATATTTCATGGCTTCCCCTTCGTGGAATCTCTTTCCTCTTTGTGCTCATTTTCCATAAACATTGCTGGAAATCAGCTTTACTGGATTTTAAGATCAAGCTTTCATTTGCAAACTTTACACTCAAATATCTAGTTTGAAATTCTCCCTTTATGGTAGTTATTTGCTGAAGCCATCTAACAGGGAATGGAAATGCCACGAAGCAGTATGTGTGTGTATATATATAAATAGCCCTGTGAAATTCAAATATTCACGATGGATAATGGATTTTTGAAGACTATAGAATCTCAAGAGGGTTCTGATAAAAAAAAATAATTATGTTAAGTCAGCTAAATAATGCTGGTTTCCCAATGAAAGTCAAACCAAAAAATAAAAATCTAAAAGTATCAAATAAGTTACTAGTGATTACTTATTTTCACTGCTCTAGGACTTGCTGTCTGCTGGAATACAGGTCAGGGCTTTGACCTGGCCAGTGATCTTTGTGAGCTATGCAGTAGATTTGCCTTTTATCTAATAGAGCCTTCTTGTGCCTTGGTATTTTTGGCAACACCTGGAAAGCACAGCCTAGACTGACGAGTATCTCTGGTCACATAAATGTGAAGCATGGAGCAAAAGTGGATTGAAAAAAAAGGAGTTTTAACCTCTGGTAGGAAATAGTCATCAATTCTGAATACTTTGGGATGATCTGGTCAAAAAGACGATGGATAAATTGGGTTGAGAGAACTGCACCAGATCTTTTCCTGATCAAGTCAGTCTTGCATCTTCTGGTAGCATTAATGTTAGCTGTGATAAATGAAGAGCTTCGCTTTCATACCCCACCTGATGTCTGTATCAGCCATTTATTCCATTATAAATTCAAACACAAACCTTTCAAAAAATATCTGTCAGGCTGGCCACAAAGAAGAACAAAGCTCTGAGGTGCTGACTCCTCTAAATTTACCCAGTCTGTTCCTCAGTGGCATGAGGATGCGCTTAACACATCACAGAATCACTGCCTTGTCCCAGGAGATAAATAACTTAGATTTTCTTCATGAGATACTGTTGGACAAAAAGTCCCAAGACAGGCTCTGCTCACTTCTAGTAATCTTGAGGCTTGCAGAAGGTAAACCTTTTAGAGATGTTACTTACTCCAGAAGACCTTATCAGCTGTTGACAACGGCGCCCTGTGTAGTTTGTCAATTTATGAAGTTTACAGATCTTTACACATAGAAACAGAATAGACATTTTTAGTTATTCCACCCAGCCCACTGCTCCCCTCCATGTGCTCTTCAGTCAAGTTTCTGAGGCCTCAAGAAAACAAATTTCTACCATTTCCCTCGAGGACGGTCTTGGCAACTGAAGACGTGCTTATCTTTTGGGAAGTCACTCCCTACACTGAAATAAAGGAGCTTTACAAAAGGCAGTCCTGATCCCAAACAAGTAAAGTATGGGGAGAAGACACTGCTTTCCCCATCTCGAGGGCAGAGGATGCCAGGAGGGAAGATGAGGCTGTTGACCCCATGTGGCTCTTGACCGACCGTGTTTGCCCCCCAAGGCCGCAGTGCCTTCCAGGGCTGTCTCTGCCAGGCTTCTCCACTCCAGACAGATGTGCTGCAAGGAGGCAGATCTGAACACAGACCTCCTGCCCTGTGCCTCCGTCTCTGCGCTTTTTAGTGGGCTGTTTTGTTTTGTTTTGTGGTTGCCAACCGGCACTTTTTCCTCTGCTGTTGGAACAGTAGAAGCGCTGGCTCGTTGGCACGGGAGCTGCTTTTCCCTCGCATTAAGCCTGTCTGAGTTATTATTGCATTGCAGCCACCCAGTCCCTTTTGCTTTCTGTGGCATCAGCACTTCGCTGCAATAGCTGTTGTAGTGCTCTGTAACCCTGTGGATGTGCTTTATAAGCCCTGAGCCTCGAATAACGGGAGCAATGTTTTCTTCTCTGTGGTCTCTGCCTTCATTGCAAATAAGTATTAGGCCTGAAACACGGAAACTGATGTTTGGTTTCCTTTATTTGCCTCCATCCACACCTTCCTGAACTGCTGCAGTAAATCCTTCATACTAATTATTATCCTGTAAGACTCACAGAACAGCAAATGCTTACACACTGCTTAATGCACAGAGATGCAGCATGGCCCGTATCCAAAAGCTACAATCAAACCAGGACGAGATTAACTGTATTCAAGGCAAACACACCCACAATCTAATCAAGACAAAAGAAGAAATCCTGGCTCTGTTTGAGTCAATGGGAGTTTTGCCACTGACTTCAGTGAGGTTAGGATTTCACCCAAGATAAACAAGTATGAGACAAGACAAAATAAAATAGTTTAGAAGTGGGAAGGTTTGTGGATGAGTCATGGGAGAATAAGGGAAGGGATATTTACTTCCTGGGGGGAATGAAGATGAGGCAAAAATGAAATAGGAATATTTATTTGGCTGGGTGCAGTGAAGGAAAAGTGATGGGGTCCTGGCATGAACTGCAACATGGACCCCGCACCTTTCTGGCAGCTGCAGGGAGGCCACCAAGACATGGCCGTGTGGCCAGCCCCACTGGCACCAAGGCCCAATAGGCAGTGTGACAAATGCCTTCGTCAAAAACTCACCAACTACATTTTTTCTCATTGCAATTGTACCCTCCTGCAAAAGTTCTGGAAGGTTCTTTACCAGGCCTTATTTTCCATTTTTTGACACCTGGAGAGCAATAAAGAATGCCCTAAAACTAAAAGAACCTCGCTTGATTAGAAAATAATAGAAATAAAATCCTTTTGAAGAAAAAATATTTTTTTTTTTCTAATGTGTCCAGCTTAGCATGAAAAGCTTACTTTCTTTTTTTTTTTCCAAGCAGCAAAAACATTTTACCTGTTTTTTTTTGGGGGGTGGGTTTCTTGGTGACACAGTGTGACTATATATTTTACAAAAGTTGGAAGAGAACAGGATCTTTCACTCTTGGTCTTGCTCTCAATGGAGAGTGAAGAGGTGTTGGGTCTTGTCTTAGGAGACACCATCTACCCTCAGCCTTGTGGTCCCTGCCGCTCACAGGACCAGCTGCTGGGGAGAGGAGCTACCACTGCTTCATAAGTGAGCGCATGGCTACCTTTCCCATTTGGGCTTTCTTTTTGCTGTGGTGAAATGGTTCTTTAAGTTGGTAAAATGTTGTTACTGGAGATGTTCAAAAAGAGAGTGTTAATCTTGTTGAGGTTGCCTTCCACTCTGCAAGAAAAGCTGCACTGCTCCAGAAAGTGGTCCTCCAAGAAGCCAGCTCTGAATTAGCTTCTGCAGGACTCTACTACTACTTGTTGTTGCAATCAACAACACAAAGTCCAGCTGGAGGCCAGTCACTAGTGGTGTACCGCAGGGGTACAGGGTACCTATACTGGGGCAAATACTATTTAATATCTTCACTGATGAACTGGACTATGGGACTCAACAAGTCTGGAGAAGGTACAAAACCAGGAGGCTGATACACCAGAGGGGTGTGCTGCCAGTCAGAGGGACATGGACAGCCTGGAGAAATGGGTCCATAGGAAGCCAATGAAGGTCAGCAAAGGGAAGTGCCAGTTCCTGTCCCTGGGGAGGAACAACCCCCAGCGCTGCATCCCTGGAGATGCTCAAAACCTGACTGGAAACAGCCCTGAGCAACCTGCTTGGGATGACCGTGCTTGAGGAGAGGGTTGGACTAGATAATCTCCAGAGGTCCCTTTCAACCTCAGCTGTCCTGTGATTGTGTGTGTTCCCTACAGGACAGACAAAAGATTTCACCCAAAGTAAGCTAAAGCTAATCTTTGTGAGTACCTGACATGTCTGTGTCTAAGTCCCATGTGTTTGGATAAATAACAAATTCCTTTGCCTAATCCTCTCTCTTCCTACAGATGGATTTTGCATCCGCAAGCTACTCAGGGACATTCCCTCTCTGATATCCACTGCAGAGATACAGACAAGAGCATCTCTGACCAGCCTGGGCCAACTTTAGTACAACTCTACCTGGGCTCTACTTAGTAGAGGTTTCCTCACGCTCTGGACTGGAAATGAGACTGAGCACTAGTAAAATTGGTATGGCTGAATCACCTTATGAAACTAAAGATGCTGACAGTTTATGATACCTATAACGATGGTGGCTTCCATTAAAACGTCACTCACCAAACAGCTCTTGCCCCCCTAATTCACTATTCCGAGTGCGTAGGAAATGCTTGGCATCCCATATACTAGTGAATAGCAGCTTATTAAACTCTCTCTATCACAATTTCTTGCGAGACCTGGAGACAGCAAAGAGGAAGAGAGAACATTTTGGCTCAGTCACAAAGAGTCACCGTCCTCGGGGCTACTTACTGCTGCTTTAGGGCTGCAGAGGTGCTGACAGGGAAACTCCACTGCCTCTCTGCTCTGTGTTGAATCCCTGCTAAAGGCGGAACAGATCTGAAATCCACTTCGCCTTTGCTAAAAGGAGCCAGTAATGAGCACTTAAGAGACAGTGTAAGAACAGAGCGTGGGTAGTGCAATTTTTTCTACCGATAGTCCTATCCAGCCAATAATAAGCAATAGAGAGACCTCCTCCCTGAATTTTGTCCAATTTCTTTCAACCTCTGCAATATCTTGTGGCTATGAGCTCCCCTGGAACTGCAGGGGAGCAGGAGCCAAGTGCAGCTGCAGCCTTGCAGTGCCCTTATATCTCTTATCTGGCTTCTGCAACAACCCCCGTGGGCATAAATAAGATCAGCTTCAAAGCAGCGAGAGGATGATGAGGGATGTCGACTCGCCCAGGTGGAGAGTGTAGGGTTTGTAATGACTGCTTGAAAATAACATAGCTGCTCCTGTCCTTGCAGCAGAGGTACAGAAGGAACCAAAGACAGCAGACCAAAGACAGCCCAAGAAGAGGTCGAAAGACAGCAGAAAGCACAATAAAATGATAAACGGGGAAGATATTTTTTATGCTTTTCCATTCTTTCAAAGCGCCTTTCTTTAAAATGCCCCTCTATAGGCACACATACTGCTTTGCAGTGAGGGGGAAGACAATTTGTGGTGAGACCTTGTTAATGTCTTAGCCCAGAAAGTTCCCAAAGAATTCTTGCTTTCACACAAACTTGACCCTGCTCCCCAAAAATCACATTCCAGACTTTTCTTGCTGAAAGTCTGTACCTAGTTATCTGTTACTGGAACCGCAATGTGGCCATGAAACCCAGACTCATCCTAGGCCTGGAGGCCTGCCAAGCTCTTCAAATCTTTTACAACTAGTGTTTCAATCCAGTTATTCATTCACCTAGTCAAAAACTAAATAATATATACAATTGCAGGACTTCAAAGATTCTGTCTTCCATGGTGGGATACAAATGAAACCACAGTTTTCATAATGCTGGTGATAGCTGACAGTAGCTATTTGGTAAAATAAGCTCTGACTGGCTCACACAGAAAGTGCCTCCTGGAAGCAAGAACCATTAAAAAAACAGGCTGAATGATGTGAATGAAGCAAGATTCAGAGCTCAAATAGCAAGGGTAGAGAGCAGTGACTGATGCCTCCACCCAGATGGAGCTGCTGAAGGGAGAGGCTGCAGTGCAGACCTCAGACCGCAAGAAGTGCCCAGACCTTTCTCCTGGGGCAGGGACAAGCATCAGACCTGCCTGTAAAAGGTGTGCCCAGGTGGAGAACCTCCTGCAGCAGGTGACTGAGCTGCAGGAGGCGGTGAGAAGGCTGCGTAACCTCAGGGAGGCTGAGAAGAAGCTAGATAGCTGGTTCCAAGCGCAGTCTGCAGTGGACCTACAGCCCACAGCCAAACAGCCAAAAACTCCCCACTGGCACACACAGAAGGGAGGGGAGCCAATAATGCAGAAGAATGGATGGTTGCAACAGCAAGGACCATCAGGAGGAAGAGACTTCCCCCAAAGCCTGAGGTGTCCTTGCAGAACCGCTTCACCGCTCTGAAGACTGAAGAGGAAAGACCCGTCACACCAGGAGAGATGCTGGTCCTGAGGGAACTGGTAGATGAAGTAGCTAAGCCACTATCCATCGTATTTGAGAAGTCATGGCAGTCTGGTGAAGTTCTCACTGACTGGAAAAGGGGAAACATAACCCCCATTTTTAAAAAGGGAAAAAAGGAAGACCCGGGGAACTACAGGCCAGTCAGTCTCACTTCTATGCCTGGCAAGATCATGGAGCAGATCCTCCTGGAAACTATGATAAGGTGCATGGAAAATAAGGAGGTGATTGGTGACAGCCAACATGGCTTCACTAAGGGCAAATCATGCCTGACAAATCTAGTGGCCTTCTACGATGGGGCTACAGTGTTGGTGGATAAGGGATGAACAACTGAAATCATCTACCTGAACTTGTGCAAAGCATTTGGCACTGTCCCGCACAACATCCTTGTCTGTAAATTGGAGAGACATGGATTTGATGGATGAACTACTTGGTGATAAGGAATTGGCTGGATGGTAGCACTCAAAGAGTTGCAGTCAATGGCTCGGTGTCCAAGTGTAGACCAGTGACAAGTGGCATTCCTTAGGGGTCGGTATTGGGACCGGTGCTGTTTAACATCTTTGTCAGTGACATGGACAGTGGGATTGAGTGCACCCTCAGCAAGTTTGCCAGCAACATCAAGCTCTGTGGTGTGGTTGACATGCTGGAGGGAAGGGATGCCATCCAGAGGGACCGTGACAGGCTTGAGAGGTGGGCCTGTGCGAACCTCATGAAGTTCAACAAGGCCAAGTGCAAGGTCCTGCACCTGGGTCAGGGCAATCCTAAGCACAAATACAGGCTGGGTGGAGGATGGATTGATAACAGCCCTGAGGAGAAGAACTTGGGGGTGTTGGTTGATGAGAAGTTCAACATGACCCAGCGATGTGTGCTTGCAGCACAGAAAGCCAACCATATCCTGGGCTGCATCAAAAGCAGCGTGACCAGCAGTTTGAGGGAGGTGATTCTCCCCCTCTACTCTGCTCTCATGAGATCCCACCTGGAGTACTGTGTTCAGCTCTGGGGCCCCCAACATAAGACGGACATGGACCTGCTGGATCGAGTACAGAGGAGGGCCACGAAGATGATCCGAGGGCTGCAACACCTCTTTTATGAAGACAGGCTGAGACAGTTGGGGTTGTTCAGCCTGGAGAAGAGAAGACTGCGGGGAGACCTTATAGCAGCCTTCCAGTACCTGAAGGGGGCCTGCAAGAAAGCTGGAGAGGGATTTTTTTCAAGGGCATGTAGTGATAGGACAAGGGGTAATGGCTTTAAATTGAAAGAGGGTAGATTTAGGATGGATATAAGGAAAAAAATCTTTATTATGAGGGTGGTGAGGCACTGGAACAGGTTGCCCAGAGAAGTTGTGGATACCCCATCCTTGGCAGTGTTCAAGGCCAGGTTGGATGGGGCTTTGAGCAACCTGGTCTAGTGGAAGGTGTCCCTGCCAATGGAAGGGGGGTTGGAACTAGGTGATCTTTAAGGTCCCTTCCAACCCAAACCATTCTATGATTCTATGATATGACGTGGTTGTTACTGTCATAAAAAGCTCAAGGATTTAACCCAGAAAGATATCTACCTGCTGGGCTGAAAACATGAGAGGTACTTGGGTCAACACTAGAAAAGCAAAGGAAGATGATGAAAAGGTCCTCCAACACCCTAAGTAAGCCATATTTCATGTTCAATTCCAAGACTACCTTGGCTGGTTTCTTAAGTGATTGATTCATTGAGATAAAATGAAATCAAGCAAGAGTTAGTGTTTCTAAATTCATTTGGAAGTGTTACACTAATTAATTACTATTTTATAACAGGATGAAAAGTAAATGAGAATTCCATGGAGTCAGCAGTGCTTTCCCCCATTACCTGAAGGAACAAAGAGCAAAATCTGAAGTGCAGATTCCAGCCTTCACTGATTATAAACTCCTTTAGAAATTGAAGGTGTGGCAACCATTTTGGGCAACAACTGATAGCTGTGCCCTGAATGACATCATAAGACAATCTACTTAATGCAGTGAGAGATTCAAGAAAGAGAGAGAGGACCGATCCATTTCCAGATAAGCTCCATAAGCAATGGATTTTAAAAAAATACTAAAATACTGGGGCGACATTCTGGAAAGTGTGAACTGACAAAACAAGATTGTTGCGTCAACAGCAGTGAGTCTGAAAGTAGGACAAATAAGAATAGGCAATCAGGAACGATAACAAGAAAGGAGCAGAGATAGAAAGGCCTAAGCACAGCACAGAAGAATGAGAACCCCCCCCCAAAATGGATTTGAAGTAGTGATTGAAATGGACCAGCTGCTTAGGAGGCAGAAGAGAAACATCTTGTGAATCTTGGTGCATTTTAATGCAGTTTACTTTGAATTACAGATTCAAACAACAGATACTAGAGAGCATTCCTACTTCATTCCTCTATTACTACCTTTTTTACTAACAATCTTTTCAATCAGCTTAGTTAGGCTGAGTAGGAGTATATTTCATGAAAGCTCCAAACTGAGCAACACGTTTCTGGCTTTCTCCCCAAACTGAAGCTTGAGAAATCTTTTAGGGAACTGTTAGGAGGAAAACTTCTCCCTCTGGCAGAGCTTATAGTCTGCAAAAAAGCGATGCGCCAAGCCCTCCTTCCAATGGAAACCCCCAGTTCCTTGAGGCAAGGACAATTTTACACTTACTAGTTTTGTAGGCACATGGCAGTGATCAGGCAATCCTCATTTGGGATCATCCCTGTTTGACGAGCTCTGAGCTCTCTCTACTGTATGCTCACCTGTTGTGATGAACATTATATTTTTGTTTTGGTAGATGCCACAAACAGCTGGCATGGTAGGTGGCAACACTAAGATGGGAAGGGCAGTATGAGCTCAGGACGCATCCAACAGAAGGTTGATTCATTCCCTGACAGACCAGAGCAAACTAGATATCTGTATCCTCAACTACAGCACCAAAGTCTATGTTTAGGCATTGAGAAAGCTGGGAATATCTTAGCATAACTGGGAAATACAAGATTATCCCCCTGGAATTATTTAAGCAGGATTGCTCTGCTTATACAAAGTGGTTTCTCTATGGTTAAGCACATTGTCTGGTCCTGGTGTTAATGCCTTCCCCTTCTAAGCTTGCTAAGCCCCAGTGGGATGCAAGGTAGTCAGTGGAGACAAGCACTGGGACCACAATGTGAGACTCTTAATCAACCTCCTGGACTTCCACCAGATCAAGCTAGCATCTGCTAAGTTACTATGTCATGTGGATGCATGTGCTTAACACATCCATCTTGTGATGCAAAATGAGAGCAAAGCCACTTGGTGTGTTGATCAGTAGCTGCGAATAGAATAGAGTAGAGTAGAGTAGAGTAGAGTAGAATAGAATAGAATAGAATAGAATATTCCAGTTGGAAGGGACCTACAATGATCATCTAGTCCAACTGCTTATGCTGTGCAAACCTGGTTGCTTGCAGTCTGTGAACATCCACGTGGCAGCTTTGTGGCTCTGTGTATAGATACAGAAGCCTGCGTACTTGAAAAACAGATCTTTAAAAAGCAGAACAGAACGGAAAGTCTGACACACCAAAACAATCACGTGGCATCCCATCCTGTTTCATGCTGTACTGACATTTTCCTTTAGGAGACCACTCAAACACATACCAGCTGCTAACCTGCCTACTGTCCAAAGATGGGCCGATTTACCAGTCTCTGGTACCTTGTATAATCATTCGCACCTGTGAAAGGTCGCTGTAAAAATACGGCACATCAGAGCTGCGCTGTTTAACACCCACTGTGTACAGATGTAAATGGCTAGCCACTGCAGAAAGCACCTGAGAATAGATCCAATATGCTACGCTAATTAAATATCTGACCAGACATAACTAGAGGAAAACCAGAGGAAAAGGAGGACTCAGTTTCTTATTTGTTAACACAAATGTACACAGTTGTTGTGGTCACAGAGCGTATTTACATTTTCTGTAATACCATAAAAGTTACAGAATTTCCAATGACTTCATCATCTGTATCAGAAATATAACATTCTTCATGATGTTCTGTAAAGAACAAGCTCTTTTGCCATTCTATCAAACAACCTCTTAAATAAATTACGTTTCCCCTAGTGCCAACGTGAAGGTTGTAGCAAAAGCTCAGTGTTTGGATGGTTTGGAAACATATCCGATGAAGATGTGTTCACAAAAGAGTAGGTTCTGCCAGACTGTTCCAATAGCTTCCTGGTTTTCTAGACAAAGGTAACTGATGTTCTAGACAAGAGAGATGTGAAAAGCCTCCTTTGCTAGGATGCTCTTACAACATTTGATAAAGTGCTACCTGAGACACAATCCAGCTACCTGGTGAAGGTGGAGAATTGAGGAAATCATTGGGTGGGAGAGGAGGTGGATAAAGAGCAGACAGCAAGGCGTAACACTGAAAGTTGTATTATTATTCTGGAAGTAGACAAAGCTCTTGGACCCCCCTCTGTTTTTCTGCTCATGGTGGCAGAGGGCACCATCTTTCACCGTTAATACAGAGGAACATCAGAAGGTGGTACAGATATGGCATGAGCTTGGAAACTTGATTGAGAGGAATGCCTTATTCAACAGCACAGTACAAAGTCATGAATCCTGAGGGCAAGTATCTCAATATTTTGATATTCTGATAATTTGAGAGCTTATCCTTTGGAACGATTGAGGAGGAGATGGCCTAGAGTCACTAGCTGATCACAGACTGAAGTTGTGGAATAACAAATATGATCTAATAGTTTGCAAAAGGGGGAGTTATTTTCTAGTGGAGAAAATGAAGTGTTACTGGTAAGAAGTGTGCAAGAAGTTATAGTGTAATAAGACAAAGGAATTCTTGCAACTCAACCATTTTTAAGAAGTTTCTCTTTATGAAGTAAAGGGAAGTTCAGTAAGTTTGTGCAGTGGATTATATGAGATACCCGTAGTAGCCAAGGCTAAACTCAATGGTCCAGGAGATCTGCAGGCACAAAACAATCTCAATTTCCAAGTTACCTGTAGCTCTTTATGACAATTATTTCTTGTGCAAATGCTATTTTTTAGCTTAAATACCCTCCTTTTTTTCCCCTAATGCTTACCCCGAGTCCCCTTCACTTCAGCCGGCTAAAACGCTACACTCTGTTGGAGCATTCACCTGGTCAGATGGGCAAAAGTGGTATGACTTCACCCACGCTGCGCACAGCTGTGCATGGCACAGCACCGGTTGACAAGTCACCTTGGGAAAGAGCAGTGCCATCCTCTTTAGTGCGACTTGTCTCTACGCCATCAGTTGCTACTACAACCTGATGGCTTCTGGACTGGAGATGGTTCACTTCTGGGGAGCTTGAAGCCCATTCAGTTAGACCCTCTCCACAAGTGTTGCCTTAAATTTAGGAGTCAAAGAGAGTATTAACTGAAGATACCGCTGAGCTAAGGGCTACACCCCAAACACCTGCCCAAACAAAATGCGGCAAAAGCCAATGACTCTCAAACGTTTGTATCAGGCAAAAGTCATGCTTTCTTGGGAGCAATCTCAACAGGTCTGCAGAACTAGTGACATGCACGCTTTTTATCATTTATGAGTTGTAGACAGTTCATCATGGCTTCCCAGAGAAATGGGAATGTGCTGGGCATACGTCTGAATTCCCCCTGCTCAAATATCAATCCAGAAAGTACCAGCGGTGCAGACAGAGGGGAATTACTCAGAAATGACAGGACTGGAGGGGTCAGCAAGAAAGGAGCATTCGACAATTCAGCCTGTTACACCTTAAACACTGTCAATGATTTTGCAGAATTAGATTCTATCTGTCCCAATTCTGCTCTAATTTTTCCTTGATTCTTTTGCAGTCAATATTTCAGTGTTTCTATTAGTCTAGCAAATGTTGGTGGAAGCTGAAAATTTCACTTATACTTTGAATTATCAAGATATCTTCTTTCTTAACTTCAGCAAATTCTTCCACCTCGGAATTTCAGTTTATTTCACAATCTGGCTGCCTATAGCCAATTACACAATTGCTTTTCTAACCAGCCTGGTTATAGACACAGACAGACTGCATTTAAAAAAAAAAAATTGTTTCATATTAATCTCTTTGCAGAATTACAGATTAACCCAAGATCAGTTGAGATAAGAGGAATGAGACACCGGGTACTAAATATACTCGTAATTTCAGGCTCTCTTCAGACAAAGTAGTTTTGAATTCGCTCCTTATTTTCCAGATCATCAGCTTTAATTGTAAACTCTTCATCATTATAGACTATGGCCAGCACGAAATCTTAGCAACTGTGGAAGCTTTTTAAGATCAACACACAAACCTCCCTACCTATGGGGTTCAGAAGGAAAGCTTTTTTAACCGTTTGGGTCCACATTGTTAATCAACTCCTGAAAGAGTTCTCTGGAAAGTGCTTTGAGATCTGTGGATGAAAAGAAATCCCGTTCTCAAATCCAGTAAATATACACACCCAGCGAAGACCTTCATAGCTTATTTGAAATGCATCACACATTTGAAATGCTTCCTCCTCAGTTTTCTGTAAAAGAAGCCCTGCGCCTTGAGAAGTAATGAAGACATTTCACTGGTCAGGAGGCACCACTATCATAGAATCATAGAATGCTTTGGCTTGGAAGCGACCTTTAGAGGCCATCCAGTCCAACCCCCTGCAGTGAGCAGGGACACCTTTAACCAGATCAGGTTGCTCACAGCCCCGTCCAACCTCACCTGCAATGTTTCCAGGGATGGGGCCTCCACCACCTCTCTGGGCAACCCCTTCCAGTGCTTCACCACCCTCATTGGAAAAAATTTCTTCCTTATACCTAGCCTAAATCTCCCCTCCTTTAGTTTAAAACCATTACTCCTTGTCCTGTCACCACAGGCCTTGCTAAAAAGCCTGTCCCCATCTTTCCTATAGGCCCCCTTTAAGTACTACTAGTGAACATGCCAAAACCTCATAACATAAACAGAGAAAAGGGGAGAAATTTTCTTGTGTCATTTGAACCCATCATCCCAGAAAGTGAGATGTTAGTTCATCAGGCCAAAATGTCCAGTTCAACCAGATCAGCAAAGTTTCTATGACCACTCAGCTTTCTTCCAAGAAACATTTCCCTGTGTGAAGGCCATCAGCTTCAGGAACCTATAAATTATGTCCCATTAGATTATTCTAAGAACAGACTAATCTGGCAAGTGCTATTCTATAAGAATATTCTATCAGAATAGACTATAAGCATAGTCTTCATGAGAAACGTGTTGGTCACACAGCAATATTAATAATGTTAATTTCTGTAGGCTTCTTTGCAGCCATTAGGTCTAGGAGCACCATTTAAATCAGCTGAAAAAATACTTTATTAATGCTAAGAAATACCAGCTTTAGCAAAGCCAGAAGCATTGTGTAGAAATCCTGACTAGAATAAAAGTTTTGCACCAGGGCTGGAGGAATTTAGAATGAGGCAATGCTTTTTTTCCTTTCTCACTTAGCGATTTTTTCCCAAATGCATGGGTTTTATTCAAGTTTGCTGAAGAGTGAAGGGAGAAGGTTTAACTTCACCAAGTGTAACTGTAGGCAACAGGAGTGGTCTTCCATCACCTCACGGCCAAGGGCTGGGATATTTACCTATGCTGTGAAATGTCCGATTCAATTTCCTTTTCTGCTGCTGACGATTTGAACTTGCATATCCCAGGTCAGTGAATTAATTATGATGCTCTGTGGGTTGCCTGGTGGCGAGACACTCAGTCCCTCCTCCACACTCTCCAGCTTTCCGCCGCGGGTGCTGTTTTATGTTGTATAAATAGTTAATCACGGGTGCTGGGACTGGTGCAGGAGCGCTCCGGCTCGCAGACAGCATTGAACTGCCGGGGCACGGAGTCATTCAGCCTCTCCCTGGCTCAGTTCGTCTATTGAAATACGGCACAAAGGCTCCAGCAGACGAGACGATGAAAGGCCAGCCCTCCGCATGCCCCGCAACCTCTGATTAGGACATTCACTGCAAACGTAGGAGTTGTTCATCCAAATCCTTGCTTTGAACTTTTTCCCCTCTCTTTTCAGAAGTCTCTCACATTCTCTGTCCCTCAGTTTTACACCTCTTGTGGGAAAACTATGAGGTGGCCAGAGCCTACAATGCTGTAGGCTTTAGAAATGTTTAAATTGTGTAGGAATAACACAAAAAGCAAAATGAATGCGTGGTGCAGCTCGTTACATCCCACTGAAAGGTGATCCCCCCGGGGTTGGACGGGCAGTCGTTGCACAGCCATGCAGACCAGTCCCGTGTGGAACAAACACATCATGTCAGAGGATCCGACCATCGTTTTGTTAAGTGGTTATATGTTGCCAGTGCTCTGCAAATTGATTCTGACAAGAAGGATAATAATAACACGCCATCACAAGACCATCTGCTGTTTCCTACCAAAAATATCTTAATCAACTATTAGAGATATTTAATATGCATCACAGCAAGAATTATTTGTGGCTATTAAGCAGTGGCTGAAACCAAATGCAGAGAAAAAACATACACCCATAGCCTTAGCTGGTGTAGAGTACTGTAGCAGAGGCATTAAAGCTATGCTGACTTGTGCCAGTTGAGCATACGGCCCATCATATTTAGAAACACTGTATTAAGAGTGGTTATGCTCTGAAACTTAATAAAATTACAAATTGGAATATCTCTAGTGAAATTAATGACCCAAAATATTACAGTCAAGCAGAAGTCAGCCTTGTCTTGAATTCTGAAGGTCATTTGGAGTCATAAAAATGCTGTTTTATGCTTTAGAGCTTTGAAACAATAATAAGGCAAAGGGGACATTTGGCAGTGAAGGGAAAAGAAGAGTCATCTATCTCCCCCATATTGCAATTAATTTGCTGGAAAAAAGCTATGGAGAACCCCCCTCTCCCCCCAGAAAAAACCCTCCAAACAAACCCACAAAACCAAAACCTTAGTGATATTCAGAATAAGCTGGTGGCCACTATTTCTTTTAACTTGTTCTTGTGACTGGGCAGAAAAAGATACAAAAAAAAAACCTCATGGAGAAGGTGTCTCAGCTCAGACATTAGATGTTGCCCAGTTGCCAACGTGACATCCTTCTGTCCTTGTAACAGGACCTGGACAAACGATGGATTTACGGAAAAATCAGGAGGAGAAAAGAAAACAGCTTGCGTCAAGCCAAAACAAAGTACTTTGGCTTACTTAGTGGAATAAAAAAAAACCCAAACAACAACCCAACAAACTTCCCAGGGAAACAAAAAGTTTTGGGGAAAAAAAAATATTCAGATTCAAGGTTCAAGGCAGTTTTTCTGGTTTTAGAGAAAGAAATTGTGTCAGATTATTTTCGCTATCCTTATTTGTGTGAGCACCTTAATTTTTCTTCTTTTTTTTTAACAGGGAAAGCAGGTTGCTTTTGAATTGACTGATTTTAATAAAAAATCTTCTAGCTTTTTAGAAATAAATCTCTCATTTGGCAGCTTTGGAAATATAATTTTTTAACTTAAAAAAACCCTTCATCATCTCCTACCAAAAACATATGTTGTATTGGACCAAATTTTCAGATAATTACTTATCTCACAGAACTATTTTATCCAGCTCTACCCAAGACCAACAAAGGGTGGAGATATTACTAAGTCCCCAGAGAGAAGAAAAAAGAAAAATGAGGAATGAACTACTGAAGAAAAGAAATTACCCCAAATGAGAGAAGAAATTTGATGCTTGGAGGAGGAGGAGGATACAAGTGAATTAAACAAGAGCTGATTTTACTGCTCTTGGCCGAAAATATTTGAATGGGTTTGGCAAGCCAGTCACGGATTAAAAATCTCTGCACTAGGAATGCCTTATTCCTTGGTCCAAGTCATACATGGTAGGGATTAAACATGTGCCTCGTGTGCCTAATTTTCCACATGTAATGTGGGAGTAACGAATGCTACCTTCATGCCTTGAGAGTTTAGAGATACGTACAGAAATACAGGGTGAAACCCTAATCTAACTGAAATCCATAAAACAATTTCCTTTGACCTTAGGTTCTTCTCTTTTATTCCTGTCATTGTTTCTGTAGTTTCTCTGTCACCCGTAAGAACAAGATTTTGGAAAGGAAAAAATCAGAGGATGTGTCTGTGTCACCTCTATGATACAGTCATGTAGCCCATCTCCATTATATCAGGCCTTGTGCACAAACAGGGAGAGATCCTTCCACCAAAGACCTCACAACTCCCAACAAAGCAATGACTAGAGAAAAGGAGACATTTGCTCTTTAGTTTCCAAACACTGTGACTGACCTGCTCCCTTCTGGAAGTGAGTTCAGGCTTAGGCATCTGCCAAGAAAGCTTTCTCCCTGGCCCACACAAGTCTGACTTTCACCTAGAGATAGCAATATCTTTTCAGGCTTTTTTTCCTCTCTCGCGAGTGGAAAGAGAATTAGTATAATTAAATTTTTAGAAGGGGCAGCATTAACAAAAATGAAAAAGGTAAAACTAAATCAATACAAGGTAATGTTCGAGCTGACCTGTGCTGAAATATCATTTTGAAATTTTCAGTCCATGAAACTATACCTAGACTGATGTTTTATCTTCATTTTTTCCAGGAAAAAATGCTTTTATATTCACATTTTCGTGGGAGAGGAAAATTGTTTTCCATGCAGCTGTATGCTTCAAGTTGACAGCTGCATTTTTCACGGATATGATCACTCAAGCTGAGGTCGTCACTCAAGCAGCTTGAGCTGATCCCAGGCAGGGCTTTGGAAATGACCAGAGCTACCTTGAAATTGTCCTAGAGAGAAGAGCCCCAGGACAACAGACACTTCAGGGCCATGTTGTCATGCAGACCTTTTGCTCTGATCTGACCCTAAAAGAGCTTTGTATCACTATTTTTATTTTTCCTGCAACAAGACAGAATTCATGAAGTCCAAAGTGTTAATAGAAGCTCATACTGTTCGTACGTTGCAGGAGGAAGGACTGGATCCTGCTTCTCCTGTGGGGTATGGTTGCCCACTGCTCTGAATCTTACAAGTGTCAAAGACAGAACGAAAATTGCGCTGGAAAGATGAGCTATAACCTTACATCAACCTGTGTGTGAAGGCAAGGCTTGCACAAGGATTTCCATACTTGCAGGTCATGCATCGTTTTCCCCAATGTCCAGTTTTGAGAGCTCACTTTTAATCTTCTTGAGGTATGAAGGGACCCATGGTTTTTTATTTTAAAATAAAAACCCAAACCCCCCCCCCCCCAACAAACTTGTCTTGTTGAGTCAATGACACCTAAGAGACAGTCAAGAGAATTTGCATTGACAGCAAAAGAAGGGAGGGTGTCTCTGGGGAAAAGGGAAACTTGCTTTCTCTCTCAGTATGTTCTGATGGAGCTCAGACTTACATCCCTTCATCGTCACGTCTGCATAATTAGTGCTTCAGTTTGGGGTTTTCTAAAGTGAAAAAGCAACCCCCCAAATCTTGTGCACCCTGTGAAGCTGAAGGCAAGAAATGTGAGTCAGCCACGGAGTTGCAAGGTATTATAAGTAACCTACACGTGTAACTTGCTCTCTTTCAAATACCTCATCAATCTGGAAGCTACGCTCCCCATATGTCTCTTCTGCCAATTCGTTTTAACTGTCAAAGAGGTTGTTTTCAAAGGACTCAAGTGACAGCTCAGAAATCCATCTTGGTGGATTGGCAGGGCCTGGGAACTGTGTCTCTGAACTGTACAGAGGTCAGCCGTTTAATTTCATATGGGTTCCCATGATTTATACATGCTCCAGCTCTCGATACAGAACAGCCCGTGCTTCCTCTGTTCATCGGGTTGTAATGCCTGTCTAGGGATTGCTCCCTTCTGGTCAGCGTGTACAATTACAAAGCACAATGCCAGTGCTAAAATAGATCAATACACTATTATTATTCTTATATCAAAAGGGGCAGCAGGTAGGTGTCCTGTGAGCACAAAATCTTGCCTTGTCAGACGTTCGCTGGACCCCCCTCTGGCTGGTGGTTTGAGCGGCATTAATGGGCGCAGGCAAAATCAGCCCTTGGTATAGGCAAAGAAACTCGTTTGAGAAGATGTACATGGGAGAAGGAGGGAATTCACAAGGAATTTCTTGTGAGCAATAGCAATGCTTTACAACACTAAAAACTTTCAAGATATTCTAGTATGTTTATTTTCTGGACAAAGAAGGGAAATTTTAGAAAGACACAGAGGAAGTGGTTTGCCCAGATCATACAGTTTCAAAGGACAGAACCAAGATTTTGGGGTTACCAGCCCTGCCTTGCTCCACGCAGTGTGGTACCTTTGTCATTCCTATGTTGCTTCACCCATTCAACATACTCAGTCATAGGAACAGTCAGGAGAATTCAAAGGTAGCCTGCAAACTTGTCTAGGAAATACCATGAGAACAAGAAAGTTGTCCAGGACATGCTGAGAACTTTAGATTTGAGATCTGCAGAATGATTCCACCCCAGAAGTACTCAGATATTTTACAAATTCTGGGAGAGAGAGGGGAAGGAGTGCTCTTTTTTTTTTTTTTCTTCCTGTTGCCTTTTTGCTTAATCCCGTTCACTGTGATCTCGTGTGTTGGGATATCCGAAGTCTTGAGGACAACCCTATGCATCCTGTACTAAATCTTGCAGAGTAGAGCACCAGACTGAAAACACCTCACCAGCACCAAATCTGTAAACCTCATACGTCATCTGTCTTTCTGTGCCACACATAATTGCAGCTCTGGTAGCGTCAGCCTCCTGGCGTGAGTCCATAAATTGAGCGATTATTCTCTTCAATCCGTGCCTTGGCAAAATGACTAAGCTATCTATATATCTATGCTCTTTTTATGACTTGGAAAGTTAAACTGCTTTCTGTCTTGATTATTTGCCTTTGAGAAACTTGTAAAATAAAAGGCAACAATATAAGCGGAACCAATATTTTGAAGTTCACCATCTCTGGCTGATTTTACAAGCAGCTCCCTATTCTCCCTATTATTGGCAGACTTTATTTTTTTTGCACCTGTCTAGCTTGCCCCATCATTTGGTGGTGATGGAAGAGGAAAATCCAGGAATTTAAAAATACATTGTCTTATATTTTCTAAAAGATCTGCCAGTGCTTGTAGCAGAGCAAGGAGAAATGAGCCAGCCCAGACAGTATTTGCCTCGTGACGCAGCTAAGTCATCCATGCACTGCTGAAGGCAAACCTTCCCTTGGCTTTCCCCTAAGCTGTTAGTGATTTGGATGCTCCATTTGAATTTCCTGCTAGTCAAAGTAACCCAGCCAGCAAAGTCCTGAACATCTCACAGTAACTCTTTGCACAAGATGGATGATGGATCACAAATACAATTTCAGCAATCTCAAGTGGCCTTCTGCACCATTCCTAAGCCCTTTACTGTCTCTGCGCTGACTTCCCAGGACTTTGGAAGGACATATGGCTCTTGATGAGCACTCTCCCAGCATGTCCATCAACAACCTAAAACCAGCACAGGATGATGAGGCCACTCTTAATTTCTGTCCTAGTGTCCAAGCATCACTATCCAGTAAGAACTAACCAACAATGAGCCCAGATCCCCATCAAACGTTGGTGCATTCATTTTCATTACACCCAAATAACTGTTCTCCATAGCTGAATACTGTGACATTGGAGAAAGAAGGAAGACTTGTGCCTCTGTCTCCAATTTCATCTCTCTCACGTGCATATGCTACTGTCATATTCATTGCAAACAGCACCCGCACCAAAAGGTGGTGCTCCCGGTAGATGGTTGTTCATGTCATGGTTGCTGGTTGGGATGTTGTGAAGTGAGTCTTGCCTTTGTGGATTCGCACTTCTAAGTTCATTAACTATGGCAATATCAACACTCAGCAAATGCCACCACATGTTTATGTTATGTTTATGAACAGCCATAGCCATTTTCTTCTCTTTCAGCTCCAAGCATTTCCTTTTCCTGTTTATAGGTGGTCCAAGTACAGCTTTGTATGTGTTTTAACAGTCCAAGAACATCTGCAAAGGGTTTATGCCGTGCTTGGAAACAGAGGAAAGGAGAAGCCTGAAAAATAAAGACTTCTCAATACCATTTCAAGATACCCTATATTTCTTCAGAGCCTCCTGAGCTTTCTTTGGAGAAGTTTAGCAGATCAGACACCCCACACCAGAATGTATCCCAGCATGGAGGAATATTCCTGAAAACAAAACTTATTTCTGTGCATAGTGTCAGATCCAAAGTGATAGGCAGGAAACTTGCCTCCTCTGTGTTCTTGGTGATGCAAGATTGCACCTGGTAGATGCAGGTGATTTTTCTTTGAAGAAATTAAATTCAAGGCAAAGAACAAAGTTGAGCTGGGCAGTGTCCCATTTTACTCCGAGAGCTCACCCTGTGCCAACCGCACTGATTCCTGGCTATCTCGGCAGCTGAGATGCGATTGTAAACCAAAAGAATAAATCTAGAGTGAGGTATGCCTAATATGCCATTTCTTACACTAACCTCGCCAGCGTGGTCAGTAAAATATAAAAGAAGCTACCTTTCTCCGAGTTCATGTACCCTCAGCGGAGGAGTGCAGTATAAAAGCGTACCATCTACATAGATTTGCGTACAGATGGCGTACGGTTTGCTATTTCATAAGCAGCAGCTGAATACTGTATTTCCCACGAATTTCAGCTGGACAGGCAGGTCTCATAGTGCATGGAAGTGACGGAGGTGGAATAAATGACGCCTGTCTGTTTTTTCTCCATTCCCAGCGTAGCGTGCCCGGTTGCAGAGACAGCTCTGCGGCATGTCACAAGCAGTATGCAATCCTTTCACCAAAATGCCACAGGCTATAAAATCCTTCTCTGTGTCTCATAAAAGAAATGAAAGAGGCCTCCACTGCCTTTTGTAAATGGCAGCCTCCCACCAAATGCAGAGACTGGGGACAGGCCAGAAGATGCTTCTTACTTTGTCCTTCTCGAGATAGGTAAAATGAAGTTAGTGAAGCCAATTTACTCCTTTTGACGATCCTGAACTTAAAGCAGCAGAGGCAAATGCAAGATTACGTTCGATACAAATTTGCGAGTTGATTCACACTGAGAGGCATTTCACACTCAAAACTTGAGAAAGTAATCCACAGCAAACAGCCACAAAGTAGAATGAATTATATAGAGCAGGACTACTCAGAAGCTGTCAATTCGACTTTTGTTTATGGAACCAATATGTTATAGGAATTACCCAAATCCACAGAGTTCATGATTATTATTAATGGCATTAAGCACTGCATACTGTACATTGCAGATTGTAAAACTGGCACCTTGCCAACCAGTTACCTACTGGAACACTCATTACAACACGGGATTAATTCAATTCCTTGGAAAAGAGCTCAGGCAAGTGAGTGTTCAGACAGCAGGATAAAAAATAAATGGATCGCATTAAACAAAATGTTCCTGTTTGTCCAAAGCAAGCGTCTTTTTGGATGCCTTTGGATTCCTGCAACTGAAAAGTGAAGGAAAATGTGGTTTGGGGTTCAGCCTGTTTTGGGAGGGAGCCCACAAACTGTCATGAAAACACTACATCACAGCACAGCTCCCGTTTCTTCTTTCTTTCTCTCTTTAAGCTATATTATAGATTTCATGTTCATGAAAGGAGATTAAAGATGAAGACAAAGGGCTGTCTTAAAACCTCCAATCCCACAGAAGGCAAAGAAAATAAAAACCCTTGTTATCGTTCTCTTCACTTTTCTTAAAACCTGTGGAGTCTGGCTAACAACTTTTGAACGTTTGGGGCCGGTGGGACTGAACAGCCTGTGGGCAGGCAAAAACTGAGTCCACGCAGGGCTGACACAGAAACCCAGAACCAGAAACAAGGGCGAGCCTTGTCGGTGCTTCAGGGTGCTGCTGGCTCACGCGGGGGAGAGGCCTCTTGCATCTTATGCTCTCCCCACCCCTGCTCAGCCGGTGCCAACATCCAGTTGTTTTCCAGCAAAATCAGACAATCAATTACGTTAAATGACAATGATATGACTCAGTCTCTCTGCCCCGGCCAGCTGGGATCACTCTCCTTGTAATACCATTCTTGCAGCCAAGTGCTGAATATCTCCGAGGAAGGGATTTAGGCCAAGGAGGTGGCAAAGTGGCTTAAACCCACCTCTCAGTGGGCTAAGAGCCCCCACAATGCCTATTCTGGCTTACCTGATGGGCAGGAACTCGTGAAACAGCACTGACTTGCACAGGGGCCCTCAGTTTCATTGCTTTTGTACTTCCAGCATCCCTTTGCCTCTGATGCCTGCCCTGTCTACCTCTGCGTGTAGGAATCGCGTTTTCCTATGTGTCCGTGCAAAGTGCCTAGCTCTCTGCTGGTGACTTGATCTGTAATACATGACGACCTTTAGGCCAGCGGAATCATCAGTGCAGCCACAGCTTTATTTGCATTAATGTTAAATAATGTGTACAAAAGCAAAAGGAAGCCTGCATATAATATCTTTCTTTTTTTTCCAAAAGGTTAAATTAGTATACATGGTATGGAATCTCCACGGTTTTCACTTTATCTGCTACAGAGCTTGAACTTTAGTCTTTTGGTCCAAAGGGAGAAAAATCAATAGTATCATACTGATACACAAGAAACTTTATTAAAGGAGCCATGGGCATCTCCGCAACCTTACCCTATCAAGCTGGCTTGCTAATTGGTTTGCAACAGTGTGGCTGCCATGAAAATTACCCAGGTCTGTCTTGTGAAAATCTGGCTCTATCAACATCAAGAACACAAACAGCCAGGGAAGTGGTCAAAGGTCGCTTCCTAGTTGTTGGGAACGGAAAATGAAGCTTGTTAACATTCTGCTGCTGCTTCTTCTAGGGAGAAAAAAACACATCAGTGCTGCAGGGAGCTGTCCTCTGGAGGATTGAACAAAGATGATCAAGCTTCTCTCTGCTCACTTCCACTCACCCATCAGGCTTTCATTGACGGGGAAGCCTAAAAAACCTGCCAGAAGTGTCGTTTCACACCTGCCTCAAGTCTTTAGTTTGGAGTGCTTCCCTTGTCCATCACAACATAGTCTCTCTCCCTTTTACACGTCGTCTCTCCTCTTTGCTGCGCCCTGGTTTGTTGCTGTGCTAAACCAAAACCAAATTCAAAATGGCCTGAAAATCATCAGTGTATCTGGGCAAGAATGAATTAAAATGTTGTAAATCTTTTGCAAGAAATGCCAGTTACAGATAGAAGAGGGGAGAGACATGGTCTCTAAATCCCGCCTGCCACTGAGCTCCAATCCAGAAAGCAAGAAAGGCTTTGGCTGGCTGCATGGGTTTACAGTTACGTCTCTAAGGCAAAAATGTGACTTGAAGGATGATGTTGCCTGAGTAAATCTATGCCAGCAAGAAGCTGTAGCAGATCCCAATGCATCTGTGTAAGGAGCAGCCACTGCTGAGTAGGTTCAGTTCACATCAGGGGTGTTAGCTACAGGAAATTAGCACTGAGTTGCTCCCTGGTTTGCACCGGAGTTTTTCATAGGATTCTGTGATGGAAAAAAGCCCCTGACATCTTGCTCAATCCATCTGAAAAGCCAGATGGACAGTAGAAGATGTTCAAACCTACTTTTTATTCTTCCAGTTCTTCGATTCAGGATGTGATCCGCAAAATAAATCAATCAGTTTTAATCAGTAATGATGACAAGGAAATTCAGCAACCAGGCACTGCACAAGCAGTGAACACAGGGCTGTCCTTGTCTCCAAGAAACTGAGACCTAAGTAGGAGTTTTCTGTTACATGTGCAGTCTTCCATAATGAAAACTTTATTAGGACCAGCCAGCACTCAGACATAAACTGTTATCCATGGTCTAAAGCATATCCAATGCAATTTCAAACACACAGAAGATAAATATGGTTTACAGCCACTTTTGGACCAAGCAAGTGCCTGTTCAATGTCCTGACCATAACCTAATGATGGGATCTCGATAGCTTGGAGGCCTTCCCTGTTTGTGTGATCATGTAGGCACCATGGACTGCTAGGATCTCCCTCCCATGACAGCGGATTTGGAGCCTGGCCATTCATAACAGCTCTCTGTAAACCACATATCCCCACACAGAAGTTCTCAAGGTTAAACTGCCTTTGGGCTGATGTGTGGCCTTGCTGTACCAAAAGATCTAGCTCATGGTCTTAAATTGAGCTAACTGCCTGTGTTGGTATAGGACCCTGAAGACTAACTCAAAAATTTCTGCCTGTGGTGGTGGTGTTGCTGCTAAAAAAATAAGGTAGACAATTTGTCACAGAAAGCATGTGAAGGAATCATGGAAGGAATAATGCCAAAATTGCACCTTTTTTTGTTCACAGTTTATGATGAAGATATTTTTAATTTCTCCAGCCAGTTCTCTGGGGGTGTTTTCACCTTTTCCATATTGCGATGGAAGGAAGTTAATTTAGGGATCAGCCATGTAAAATCTTCTATCTTGGCCAGTCCAAAATGTTAAGGGGTCAGTGGATTAGGAAAAAAACCCAAAACAACTAAGAATGTGTGAAATCTGGCTTCATGAACTAGGTTTGAAAGAAATGCAAGATTTCAACATGAAGTTTGATGTATAATATTTTTCCTTAATATGGAGTGTTTTTGTCAAACTATGAGAGTCTCATCTGCTTGTCCTATTCAATTTTCCATCAGGCTACTCACACCAATAGATCATCTTAAATTTTCAGAAAGAAGAAGAAAGATGAATTTTCTGTCATCATTTAAAAAAAAAAAAAATCTGTTTCTAAGGGGAAAAGCAGATTTTTTTTTTTTTTTCCACATGGAATGGAGGACACTGGACAGGCAAACAAATTGATTCAGAAAGCCATTGAACTCCATGAATAGCTCAAATCTCTTCAAACCGGTAATGACTTGCAATAGTTTGTTATCATGCGACCAGAGTCTGCTAAAATGTCTGTTCCTCCACCTCACACACAGATGCACACACTTTAAATACAATATTAAAGATACCCTTGACTAGCAAAGATCCTGTCAAAGTATGCTAATCAAATCCAGCTTTGATTTCATGCTTACTTTTCTGCTCATCCCAATTGTAAAGCTAAGCTGTAATTAATACATAAGAGGCTGGTGATTATACAGTATTAGGCTGAACATATAGAGTGAACATACAGCATTAGATTGCATTTCAGTAGATCAGGCACCGTAAAGAAATAAGATCAACTCACAAGGTCTGGTATTAGCAGGCTGCTAACTTATCTTGGTGACAATCTTGAGCTCTTACATTGATCTCCTGCTGCTGGTGACATCGTTTGCATCTGCGTGCGTGTTTGCTTATACGTGTACGTGCAGGCTAAACAGGTGCTCTTTCCCTTTTAATAGTTTTGGAAGCTGAATTTTAAGCTACATCAGCCAGGGGACCATTAGTGTTTCTTTGGAAATGGGCCTGATAGGTGACTGCCATGGCAGAGATGATGTGCCTCCAGCAAACAGACCTACGAGCTGTGCTCCTTCCCTGCCTGCCTGCTCAGGGACAGCCCACAAAAAGGGTAGAGCATATAAAGGAATAAACATTGCAGCATTAGTCGGCACCCTACTGCCAGAGGGTACGTAAAAACTAGAGGAGTCCCTTCAGACAGCTTGTCAAAGACCTGTTAAGGTCTTCTTTGTATCCCCCTGCCAGCAGGAAAAAAAGCCTTCCGTAGTCTGAAATACTTAGAACTAGAAGAAAGGACATACGACTCCAAGAAAAGTCCTGGGATTCATCATTTAGCTTTATAGCATAGGAAATCACACTAACTGTGGTAAATAGTGAAAAGATAAGATGAGGAGAAAGTAGCCCCCTATGATCCTGAACCTACTTGTGGTTTCTCTGGGGTAAATCCGGAGCTATTGTAGAAAAAAGAAACAACAGAGGTCCAGACCTTCAAAGTCAACCTGGCACCATAAAAGTTTAAGCAGCTCATCCTTTCAACAGTGCTGTGCCTCAAAACATTTTTTATTTAAAAATAATAATAAAAAAAAAAGACAAGGAAAGGAAGGTTGAGTTATAAAGAGAGTTTTATTCTGCATGCAGGAACCAATTGTATTTCACTGCAGAACCGCACAAGAGCAATCCTCCCGTGTCGAGCACAGCCACGCCATGGCTGTGGCATGCCATTTCCACGCACCGTAACGAGATCATATGTGAAAGCCTAAATTATGCAAATGAAAAGGCTCCACTAATACTGTTGAAATATTCCTGGAGTGTACACTTGACAACCTCAAAGTACATTTCACACCACTAATGACTTCATCACTAACACAATTGTCATGAGTCAAGCAGTTTCCATAGCAACGCCCTAGTACAGCTGTTTACCCATATAAAGTACTGCACCTACTTAGTTACATATACAGACAGATCACTAGATTCCTAGGTACTGAAATTGAAATAATTCAATTTTCAGTGTCTCTCTTTATGAAGTGATTCTGCCAGCTATAGGTATTAGCATATCAATGTGACTTTGACAGGGTCTGCTGCAAAAGACATATTTTGCAGGCACTTCATGTCAATTAGAGCCCTAACTGTTTCATGGAATAATCATTCCTGCCAGATTAAGGTCAGGCTGCAAGGTAATTTAATTGGTGCCATTATATCTAGGGGGAAAAAATGCTCTAATAAAGTGCACACACTGTAGCTGCCAGTGAGGATGTGCTATGCAACATGAAAGGGATTGCCTTCCTAAAGTGTATGGGCAAACCATTTAGAGAGAAAGAAATAAGATGGAAACAACTTCAGATGCTTTGTTTCCAACAAAATTCCTGTGTGTTTGACCAAGGGGGGAATTTTATTTCACTTGAAGTGGTGCTATTCACAAGGGAGGAAGCACTGAAGAAAAATAAATAAGAGTAAGGAAAAAAAAAAATCCCCTCACTCTATGTATGTCTTCTTATCTCCTGTGGAATGATAAACACTTTAATTAAAAATCTGCAAAAATCAAAACAAAGTCTCTTTTTCCCAGAGCTCTGATGGCTGGGATGTAACCAGCCAGGCAGGAACCTCCCTGGCCTCCCTCTGCGGAGCAGGACTGGCAAGATTACTCTTTCCTCCTGAGGAAACTTTTGGCCAACATCTTCTTTCATGAGCAGCATGAGTTTGGTTTCCTATGGAGTCAGGTAGATTGTGCCCTAAATTTCCCCCACCTATCCATAATGCAGCTTCTCACACTTTTCCAGAAGCCCCCTTCCCCCTGCAAGAGCCAGGTCCTGGAGTGCCCAGTTAGAGAGGCATGACACGACCATGTGTCAACGTGGGCGTGGGAATGCCAACTGCATAGTCATTGGGGTTTGCTTTCTTCTGCCACAAAAAGGGCAATAATTCAGACTTTTTTATTTCTCCAGGTCTTGATTTTCACCAGGTTTTTTAGAAATTTGATTTTCCTCAAAGCACAGGTGTTTTTTTCTCTTTTGTCTAAAGCCAGCCAAAGCTTTCAGGAGACTGACGGGTAGACAGTGCAGAGAGTTCTCCAATATGATAAGCTTATAACATAGGAAGATGACGAGAAAATAAGATTCTTAGCTCTGTATCCACATCCCATGATGACTTACCTAATGAGAACAACTTACAACAACCGTCACCATTTTGAACTTATCCTCTTTCTTGGCAAAACAGAGCACTGGGGAAAGTATCTGCCTTGCAAACTGATTACTCTTCATAGAGTTGGCCATGCTCAGCATTGTGGTCATAACCACACTCTAAATACCAGTATAGAAAAGATTAGGTTAACTGAAGAATATATGATGTTTATCAAAGGCTCAAGGCCAGATTTTCAGTTCATGTAAACTGTCTCATTTTCATAGACTTCATCTAGGCTGCAATCATTTAAAGAAAGTTGAGGACATTAATAAAATATTGTGACAGGTTCAAGAATAACAGAGAAAACTTTAGTTCGATTCTATATAACCCAAAAAGTTTACATTGTGTTTGTAAGGATTCTGCAAACTGTAGCTTTTATGTAGCAGTATTTTTTTTGCGTATAAATAAGCATATTCCTAAACTGTAATTTCAGACTGGTAAATTCTGCATCCTTAGAATACTTGTTTTTATGACTTTACCATGAAATAAAACATTGTGTGCTTAGAGCTGTGCTTATTACATTGTGATGTGAAAACTGATCATGATCAACATAAGCCCAAAAACCAGAGATGAGAATGAAAGTTGTCTTATTTTTGAATGAAAAAAAAATGATATATAACAGGAAATTCTGCCAAACCAGAACAATTTTGCAAAATTGAAGCAATGGAAAAAGATCAGATTCTGAGCCCTTTGAATTTCCCTATGAATATTTCAAAAGACTCTATTCATTATTACTATTTCCTTTTACCATCCACTCAGGCTTACAGTGGAACTATTTAAAAAAGATATAGGAAAGATTTTTTGCTGCTATGAATATTGCATAAACTAACTGAATTAAGGTCAAGCAAAGGTAGATTATAAATGGAAATGAAAGTTTTTTGTCATTATTATTTTCCTTTAAATATGTCTGCTAGAACATTTTGGTTCAGCATCCCATCTGAATGCATTTGATCAGCCATAAATTATCCATTAAAAACTCCATTAATCCCATTACAAATGTAGTCTAGCTTCCATCATTTGGCTCACCCTTCGTCATGAATGCAGGAACAGGGGTAGTGGGGTGAAAGAGAGCTCTGGATTTGAGGGCTCAGCAGCTGAAAGAACTTCAAAGAAGTTAGAAAGACCATTCTTTTTTTTATCAAAGTGAAGGGCTTCATATTTTGGGGTGATAGATATTGCAGCTACAAACAACAGATCATAGAATCATTTAGGTTGGAAAAGACCCTTAAGACCATTGAGTCCAACTGTTAACCTAACACTGCCAACTCCACCACTAAACCATGTCCCTAAGTGCCGCATCTACACGTCTTTTAAATACCTCCAGGGATGGGGGCTCAACCACTTCCCTGGGCAGCCTGTTCCAATGCTTGGCAACCCTTTCTGTGAAGAAGTTTTTCCTAAAATCCAATCTAAACCTCTCCGGTGCAACTTGAGGCCATTTCCTCTTGTCCTGTCACTTGCTACTTGGCAGAAGAGACCGACACCCACCTCGCTACAACCTCTTTTCAGGTAGTTGTGGAGAGCGATAAGGTCTCCCCTCAGCTTCCTTTTGTCCAGACCAAACAACCCCAGGTCCCTCAGCTGCTCCTCACAGCACTTGTGCTCCAGACCCTTCCCCAGCTTCGTTGCCCTTCTCTGGACACGCTCCAGCACCTCAATGTCCTTCTTGGAGTGAGGGGCCCAAACCTGAACGCAGCACTCGAGGTGTGGCCTCACCAGTGCCCAGTACAGGGGAAGGATGACTGCCCTGGTCCTGCTGGCCACACTACTTCTGATACAAGCCAGGATGCTGTTGGCCTTCTTGGCCACCTGGGCACACTGCTGGCTCATATTCAGTCAGCTGTTGACCAACACACCCAGGTCCTTTTCCACCAGGCAGCTTTCCAGCCACTCATCCCCAAGCCTGTAGCGTTGCGTGGGTTTGTTGCGATGCAAGTGCAGGACCCAGCACTTGGCCTTGTTGAACCTCACACAGCCGGCCTTTGCCCATTGATCCAGCCAGTCCAGATCCCTCTGTAGAGTCTTCCGACCCTCCAACAGATCAACGCTTCCATCCAACTTGGTGTTGTCTGCAAACTTACTGAGGGTGCACTCAATCCCCTTGTCCAGGTCATTGATAAAGATGTTAAACAGACCTGGCCCCAATACTGAGCCCTGGGGAACACCACTTGTGACCGGCCGCCAACTGGATTTAACTCCATTCATCACAACTCCTTGGCCATCCAGCCAGTTTTTTACCCAGCAAAACATACGCCAGTCCAAGCCATGAGCAGCCAGTTTCTCCAGGAGAATGCTGTGGGAAACAGTGTCAAAGGCTTTACTGAAGTCTAGGTAGACAACATTCACAGCCTTTCCCTTTTTCACTAAGTGGGTCATCTTGTCATAAAAGGAGATCAGGTTAGTCATGGAGGACCTGCCTTTCATAAACCCTTGCTGACTGGGCCTGGTTGTCCTGTACGTGTTGTGTGATGGCACTCAAGATGATCTGCTCCATAACCTTCCCCAGCACTGAGGTCAGATATATCAGCATACGGAGCAAACTTTCTATTGGTGTACACTTAGGTTATGCATGCAAAACTGTAGCAGATCTCTAAACAAAGCAACTTAAAAGAGCAAGATTTAGTGAGAGCAAGCATAAATTTAGAAACTTGAATCTACTTTAGCTGTGCTTATAAGGGGTTCCCTTGCTTTCTTTCACTCTCTTCTTACCCAAAACGCCAAAGGGGATGGAGGCAGTACACAGTCCCTGCAGTTCCCTGAGGAGGACACATACATATAGTTGTCCCGTTAGACTTCTTTATAGTTAATGGAGATATGGGTCATTTTTCAGCTCACCTATATTAGAGTCCAACCCAGGTGGAGTTGACTAACTCTGTAGGCTCTACTGACTGCATCAGCCAGACCTCCAGCCTCCTCTAGTGCCTAGTGCCATCTGAGGTGTCCCAGGATAGCTAAGAGGTCCTCACAGAGCTGGCAGATCTAATGCGGGACCAATAAGAAAACCATACTCTGGAGGCCAGATGGGAAGGACATCTCAAATGCATATGAACGGGCAATTTAATTAAGACCCTGGTGATATAATGGTAGTTTAGATAGAAAAGTCATCACAGACTTCACAGCATTCCTGGTGAAAGCAAAATACTGTCTTTCCTCTGGCCAGAGCCATATACAGAACAGAGTATAAATACATACAGAAGTAGAAGGATGATGGGTCTTAGATGTTTTCTACCTGCCTCTCAACACAGACGCTATGGACTATGTGGGTTTAATACAGTTTTGCACATGAAGACTAGATACAAAATCCCCACTAGATAACCAGTTACGCTATCAAGAATTTGAAAATGTAAGATGCTTTCTGGTAGGAATGTAAGTTTTGCATTCTAGAAAATGCAGGATGAGTTGAAACTCTGTATGGTCATCGCTGCATCCGTGTCGTCATAAATCCTTCTGTTGCAACTGAGGAGTGAAGCAAAGAGTGAGCCTATTCAACACGCATCTTTGCTTTGAACTCACAGGACTGACCTGTTGCTTTTCCCTCGCCTGGGAGAAAGACGGGTTCACTGTTAAAGCATCAGGCACCGCTTCAACAGTGATGAAACAGTGAAGTGAGCTGTCTGGTGTGGTCTGGATGTTGAATTGCTGCTCCTTTCATGGGTAGTTGGTCCACATGTATAACACAATGATTTTAATGAGTGTCTTTGCAACCATCACTTGACCATGTTGAGAACATCACCCTGGGTATGATCCGTGGTGTGTGGAAAACATCCTGCTCTTCAGCAGGAGATCTTCACGAGGAGCTCTGCGCTACCGTGCAGATAAACTGCAGCTGCGCTGTGACTTCGGCTCCTATTTGCAATATTATACTTGTTATGCTACCTATAGCTTCCAGCTACGCCCGTGCATCTGCCTGGGGCTGGAGGAGATGAACAGAGTTTTGATGAGTTGTTAGGCTTGTGCACATATGTGCTAGTAAGGCCGCTCGCATCCTACAGGAGCCCCTGAGGCCTGGGAAGTGTCTGGCTGAGGACGTGGGAGGTAGCGGTGGGCAAACAGATTGATTTTCTGTTTGCTTTATGAAGTATTGCAGTCCTTTTTCTCTCTTTTTTTGTCTTTTTCTCCAATAATCTCCTCCTCTTCAATTCCTTGTGATAGCAATGGACTTGTTCCCTGGGTCCATAGAGAGCTGGGTTCAATGGAATTGATTTAAGGACCAGGACAACATCTAGATCGCAGAAGGAATAACTCTTTTTTGTTTTTGTTTTTTTTTTCATTTTTTACTTTTGAAAGACAAGGAAAACTAGAGATGGAAAGTTTTCACATTTGTGAAAACATTTTCTTCCAAAGGTTTTCAGGCAACAAATAAACTAAACAGATGATGAAAGCTGATGAAAACTGGGAAAATATTGTCCTAAACAGACATTTCCAAAATACATTTCCGTCTGGCTGAAAACCACTTTCATTCTTTTTTCTAATCGTGTTTTGAATGAAATCACTTTTAACAAAGCTCTCAGCAGATCTGGAGATACCCTTCTGATGCTAAGGCCTGACTGCTTAATTGCCATTAGCTTTCTCTTCGTCAGGTGAAGCAAATCAGATGAGTTTGGCCAGGGACACCCATTTTGCCATGAGAAGGCCCTTTAAGCAGCAGGCAACATTTTTTGGCTATACTGTGTTTACAGCCCGCAGCATTCTTATTTAGCCAGCAGAGAAAGCCATTATCAGAAAAAGACACGTTCCTGACTTCAAGTTTTGAATGCTTACACACAGCTGCTACAACGCATAGAGGAGAGAAAACAGCTCAGAGCACATGCAAAGGAAGAATGTATTAAGTTATATTCAAGGGAATAAACCTGACAAAGGATTTTATGCCTGATTTTTTTTTTTTTTACAAAAGGAAGACAACTTACAAATGTATATCTCTGGAAAGAAGAGGCGGTAATGAACAAGGACAGTGCATTTCCCAGTAGGTGATGAGTAAGCCAAGGGATAGCTGCAGGATGCCGTGATGTACTCCGCTGTCACAAAGATTTTACACATAGGCTGGACAACGTGTTCAATAAATCAACGCGCATCTATCATATTTTCTTTTTTCTCAGGTATTTATTTGGAAGCTCACAGCCACATTACAATGCATGCACGGTGTTTGTTAACTTGGCATACCCTTTTCATCATTTCCAATCCGATGCTATCTCTTGGGGGTGAATCATCATTATGTAACATATGGTGCCATGTGATGATCCTTGTCCTTGCTGGGGAAAGAACAAAAAGAAACTGAAAACCCGCAGAAAAGTATTAACACAAAGGTACACACATATCCTAGCAATCATATACAGGTTAGACTGGCTACAGGATATGTTCTTCTCACTTCTCAAAAACACTTATTGATTTCAGTGGGAAATGTTCTTGCTTAACTGATACGGACTCTGGTCTCTGGGGTAATTGATGGGGAAATTTATTTTTCTTTTTCTGAATCAGATCTTGCTTTGGAAGGAGGAATTCCAGCTAACTTCAGTAGCCAGAGCAGAGCCTTGCGTTAAGCTCTTGCTCATCCTTGTCTTACTTTCCAATGCACTGCACCAGTCTAGCTCAGGACACAAAGCAAAGTGAATTTTTGAGATCAAAAGGCTGATGTAAAGCTGGAGAAGATCCACTTGATGGTCACAAAATAAAAGGAAAGAGTGAGGCTGTTGCATAGGAAGTTATTAGTTAAACTGAACAAGGCTTTAAAAAGTGGCGAAAGTGGAGTAACAGCGACTTGGGCTATGCCCAGCCCAGATCATACACAGCGCTGGGAATGGAAAGCATCAAGGAAATGATTAGTTATCAGCAGAAGTTTCCATTATCACTACCTCCAACAGCGGGCATCTCCACCATCCCTGTAAAATGTAGCCTACAACCAAAGTGCATTGCAAACACCATGGGCAAGAAGGGGCAGGGTTAACCTCAGATGCTCAGCAAGGGATATACCCATCTACAAGTGGATGGTTTGTTCACTTGGAAAGGCAGATTCAGTCAGGCACCATGGGCCTCTTCTCATGAACTCTGCGGTGAGTTCAGTTTTCAAAAAATATTGTAACTTGCAATGGAAACCACCAAGACTACCGCTGCCACGGGCAACAGCAGTAAAATTGCGTCTCAGAGCATCGTCCTGCCCGAGATGGAAGCATCACTGGAAGATGACAGCATTTGCACTGCAGATGTGAAATAGCTTCATATGTTATAAAACTGGCTCTCCCAGGTTTGGGAAGAAAAAGAATAAAAAAAGCCATCAAGTCCTCCTGCTCTTAAAATTAAAACTTCCTCAAGAACCCGCAGAAGATTTCATCTTTCCCATGGACATTTCAGGAACTTTTCATGAGTAACAACTTGCCTCGGTCTTGCTGCTTTACATTTTATTTTGCAGGTGGATCAACAATTTTCTAACAGCCAAAGAACAGTATAAAATACCATCAGAAAGGAAGAATTGGAAATGGTTAATATACATAATTTTTGAAAAATTTTCTTGATTTTCACCAGAATGCACTATTATATATGACACTATGAAAACAGGGTTAGGGCAGAAAAGTACCTTGCTTCTCTGATTTACTAAGCCATCATGGGAGTACATAGGTATTTAAATCTATACTGAATTAAGATTCATTTGGGTAATTGTCATTCTAATTTTGCCTGTAGTTTACAGTTAAAAATTCTTTTGCACAGACTCTTTCTCCTAACAGTTACATCAAAACATCACTATGAATTAAAACAAAGCATGGACTCTGATGGGAGATTTATCTGTCAAGAATGCCATCCTCCAAGTCCACAACTCACCACGAAAGAGAAAAGGAGAAAAAAAGTAGCAGCCAAGTATTCACAACATACTTTCAGATAGTAGCAGTAACACTTAGGTTTACAAGAATATTGGAATAGGGTATTGCAACGTGTCCAAATCCTTCTACATCGCAATGTCTTGTATTTAAAAACCAAAAGAAAAAAAAATTAATATTTCATGTTTCAGTAGATCACTTTCTATCAACATAACATGCTGACTTATGGAGCAAGAAAATAAGTTAACGTGTCAGGTGCAGGGAGAGTGAAGTAATGAGCCACACGCTGGGATCCAAGTTAAAAGGAATGTATACAAATGCGTTGGGCATACATAATAAGATGACCAAATTGGATGCGTAGTGCATGCGCTCATGGATACATTTAGAAAAATGACTTGGAATTAAACACAGACAGTACCCAGAAATAAGAGATAAAATAAATAAGGAGGAGAGCTCTGAGGTTGGAGGGGACCGTGTGGTGGCAGAGGAGCATTTGCAGGGGTCTGACAGGCAGAAAGAGGGGGTTTACCCCAGCCACTGGGAAAGAAATAGTAATTTGACATCACTGATGCTCTAGAGGGAGTTTCAGAGGTTCAGTCAGGAATTACTCTATTTTGTCTTTAAGAAGAAATCTGAAGCATTCTGAATTATCTGAGCATGACTTTAGAGTATAATTATGAAAGATGAAATTCAAACCTTTTTATAAAATGTCCATCAATTCCAAGAGGTTGTTTCTTTTTTTTTATACATGATGAGATTGATTTAGTTTGATTTGATTTGATTTTCTAGCTTCGGTGGATGAAAAGCCAGCCAATGATGATCTATTGTATATATAGTCTGTTGTCTGATTTTTTTTCTCCTGGAGGTGGATTAAACCACACATTTTTTTAGAAAGGTACCTAGTCTTGCCTTAAACATTCGAAATAACAGGGAATCCACCATGTTGGCCGATGAGCAGATCCAATATACTGCAACTGCCACTTACACCATTTTATTTCAAACAACCACAAGAAATTTAGTAGCCTTTCTACCAATGCTGAGTAATGAACAGAGATGAATGACTGTTTTTTTGAATGAGTACATTTGTTAGGGGGAAAAAAAAACCCAGCAATGAAACGCAGTTCCAGAGGGATGTGAGTTATTCATGAAGTGTGGTCAAAATCAATACAAATCTCTGTAGCCAAAAGAGCTGAAAGAACATTTGGAAATATCTAATATTTTGTGTTGACATTTTCTGAAGAAAAGATTGCCATTTTTGTTTCCAAGTGTCTTTTTGTCTGGAAATTTGAAAAATGTTTGTTGTTCCTATAATTATAACACAGTGGCAATATTACATATTTCCCCCGATATTTCCCTTTTTGTATTTTCTGAGACCATATTTGTTCGAATACCACACCAAAATCCCCCATTAAGATAGCCATCGCCTTGTATTTCCTACTTTTAAGATTAATTTTCAGTTGCTTTTATTTTTCACTGCAGTGTCTTCTATGTTATAAATTTGATCCATAGCTTCTGTTGATGGGTGTTGCACATTTTGTTTGGTTTATGAACTTACTCTATTAGATTTTGAACCTTTGGTCAGGCAATTCCAAACACTCATTACTGCGCTCATTACTGGTCATCTAAAAACCATTGTTGTATCTTCAGATTTTACTGGCAAAGATTTATCTCATTGATACAAATGCTGAAGAGAGCTGGATTAAGACTCTAATCCCTTGGAGACTGCATTAGCAGCAACTCAACTCATTGATTTCTCCCCATTAAAAACTCTGTTTCAAGACCTGTCAGACAGGGAGTTTTAATCCATCTAATGTGTGCCCTGTTAATTCCATATAATGTAGGGTTTTTTAATCTAAATGTCATGTGGTACTAAATCAAATTCATTGGAGAAATCCAAGTATATTATGTCAACAGCATTGTCTTTATCAACCAGACCTGTAATGTTGTCAAAAAAAATATAACACGTTTGTTTGACAAGACCTACTTTCCATGCAAACATGTTGACTAGCTTTAATTATATTTTTAGCCTCTAATTCTTTGTTGACAGAGTCCTGAATTAACTGTTCCAGTAGTTTGGCCGGAGTGACATCTGACTAACCAGTTTACTGAGTCATCTCTTCTGCTCCGTTCAAATGCTAGGATTTTACTGGCAGTCATCCAATCTTCAGGAAATTTCCTCAACTTTCCAAAAACTTGCTAAAATCTGGTTTGGAGGACAATCAGCTAGTCCCTTTTAGATCTCTGGACATCAGATATACATGTCTGATTATTTAACGGCGACTCATGTTTTCCTCTGAAACAGATGGCTTTCACTCTATTGTATTCACTGCTTTATCTCAGAGGATACCTCTTCTGCTTCACATCACTCACAGGACAGAACTACATGTTTTAATAGGTATTTTTATACTTAAAACATTTTTAAAATATCTTAGAAAAAACTTTCTGGCATTGCTGCATGAGCATTTAGTAATGAACCGCAAAGACTGAGGGTTTTTTCCCTAATACATTTTATAATTACATTTTTATACATTTTCACATAAGTTAACCTCTCCACTGTATGCTGATTTTTTTTTTTCGGATGTCCTATCACTTCTTCCACACCTCCTTTTGGCACATATCTCAAACTTACATTTTAAAAGTCACCTCATTGCGAAAAATATTTCTCAAAATAGATGACATTCACCTATTCATCAGCAAGGTGGAGAGCAGGTTTCTTTCCTTTGCCTCCTGGTTTGTGGCTCTAGCTGCTAAACTCTATTGCATCTTCATCAAACTTGAACAGTTAGATTGGAAATGGACGTAACTTCTTACTCACAAAGAAAACACAGGCAATGGTCCCCAATTTGCGCAGTGGATCTCATGATTATCATTCAAAAAACCCTAAACCATGAAGTTTATCTGTAACAGAGCAGGGCATTGAAGTTACATGTCCAATTTTTTCCACCACTTCACCAACACTTCTCAATAAAGTTTTCTAATTCTCTCTTGAACAGCACTCCAAGAACTTGTATTTCAACGTTACTGTTAGTATGACTACCGTTCTAGGAAACAAAAAAATAATGCAAATCAATTTTTTGGGGGATGAGGAAACACAAATCCTGATGCCATCATGGTCACAGCTCACATACTCAAGAGGAAATGGTTGTCAGGGACCAATTTGCACATTATTGTTTAAGTTCTTGAGGAAGGGGAAGATTTGGCCCTACACCAGTATTTTGTGATTAAACCAATATGCGCAAGTTTGTATGGCTAATTAAGAAAAAAATATGTTCACTATTTCTATACAATTAATTCTGGAAGGAAAAGGGGTCTTTCAAGGAGACGAAGTGGAGCAAGTCAAGTCTCTGTGAGCTTTGGTGAGTCAGAGTACTCCAGGTAATGGAAAAACATACAGAGTGATACAGGTCTTTACTTTCTATTTCTGATCCTGAGACAATATCTGTGGAGCCATCATAGGTCCCATACTCCCTGGATTTGAAAATGTTTTGCTCCCACTTGCTTATAAGGACCCATAGATGATGGTGTCTTTGAAAAACTGTCCCTCCTGTTTCCTACCTACCACAGTGCACTCTCCTGAACTGTATCTGTGGAGTTTACAAATTAAAAAGCAGGAGAATACACGTCCAACTTGAGGCAATGGATAATTTGCATTATCTAACTAATGAAACTATGCTCCTTGATATTATGAACCACAGTGAGCTTACAGAGTGTTGGTTGTTTGTAACATGGTGAAGAGGTGAGCCCTGAGATGCCAAAGACCTGCGGGGTGAGATGGACAACTTGTTTGACGTGACAGGAGCCAAAAAATGAAAAGTGAAGAGGACTCTGGACAAGTCAACACAGATGAACATGGAAGGGATGGACTAAATCTCGGAAGCTTGACTCTTAACCCAAGCCTTGAGTACAAAAGCACTGATTCTCCTTCAAAGTTCTGCAAAAATAATTCTGAATCCAACCTTTTTTCGAAGTTAGAAACCATTTATACTCAAGATCAATGAGGTATCAATTTTATCTTCTGTCCTTTTGCAAAGATCTGTCCAGGATGTACACTTATAATGAATATAGAAATAATAAAGCTACTCTATAAAACACATTTTGACTAGCAGTTCATGACAGCCTTCAACAACTTTTATATTGCTTTTCACAATGGTGCCATATCCTTAAAAGAGGTGAAAGTGCCCAGAGCCTGGTTAGAGAGACTGAAGGTGAGAGATATGTTCCTACATTCCTCCTATTTTCATTCTCCTTTTCCTACGGTTATGAGCAAACTCCTCTCCAACCCATTTCTGTAGATTACTTCTATTTATTCTTTTGTTCCTGTTTCCAAGAATACATCTTCAGAGTCAATTTGAGCTTCAATACATGGCAATTACTAAAGAAATAAAATATTATTACCCCCCATCTTCAAACCTTTTGGCCACATTCTTCTTGGCTTTTCTATTTTCAATATCTAAAGTGCAGCACTCCTTCAGTGCCCTTGAAGAAGCACTTGTTACATTACTGGATGCATTATTCCTTAGAAGAAGAAGGGAAAAAAAAAATCATCTTCCAATTTATGAATCATTCTTATCTTTACTCTTCACCTTTAGTTCTCTTTGTGCTTCCTCCTCTTACGGTCTTCTAAATTATTTCTGGACAAATACAATGTCTTTAAGTTGGAACACTTTATTTTGCTACTACTTTTATCAACGTTTTTAGTCCTGTCATCTTTAGGCAGTGCAACCTCACTCTTTTGGCACCCAATAATCTTATTTTATTCTCCAGAAACCTATTTTTCTTTTTTTCTCACCCACTGCACAGCTGCTGATTTATTTATTTATTTATGTATTTATTTTAATTTTTCCATATGCCATTGCTTTGGCTCAAATGCATTTCTGGACCAAGGTACACTGGCTCTTACCAGAGGTACAGAGTTCTCTGGCTCTGATTTCCTCAAAAGCTGTATCATAGAAATGAAACCAAAGGACACCATTCACAAGGGGCTCTCTTATCTACATAAGAAATGAGTGTCAGGGACGCTTGTAGAATTAAATAGTAGAGCGGCATTATAATATGCTCCAAAGAAGTCAAAGAAGTATTGATGGATCACGGATCAAATACTTCTTCCTAATCACTCTGCCCAAAATCAGTTATGAATATAATTTATATCGCTACTTATGGCAGGGGAAGAAGATTAATTCCCTCTGATCAAGGAAAATAACAAACTTGCAAACATCCGTTCTGCTAAATAAATCAACATCAATTGTGACTGATCCCATTTTACACATTGTTTTACATCTGTAATTTTACAGGGTACTGAACATGAGCAATGTCCATGCACTTAACATGGCCGCAGTGGCAAAGTTAAAATGCAGTCAGACCTTTTAGCAATGGACGTTACCAACCTACTAATATAGACCAGACCTACCAGGCAAGGGGAATAAATATTGTCAGATGAATATTAAAATACATGGAGATATGAAGGTTATGAACCAGGACAAGAGGTGAGGGCAAACATAATTGACTTCACAGTCTAGGTGGGCAAACAGTTACCTCAAATCACAGCACCTGAGAAACCTCTGCAATGAGTAGATGAGCTGCAGTTCCCCATCCAGCATCAGATACAAAATGTGCAAGCTGACTTCCCTGAGGGGGATGCGTACACCAAAACAATGAGGGATCGGTCACCCAGAGCAGTCACACAGACAAGATAGAATAGCTGGGCAGCTCTTCAGTAATATTCTGTGTTTTTATAGCATTTTTCCACTTGGAGAGCTCTCCTAAATGTTAACCAGAACCACATGGCTGGCAAGTCACAGATATGTGAGCCACAGGAACCCCCACAAAAGTACCACCACCTCTTTTGTATTCCCTGCAGCACGATAAGGTTTCTCAGCACAGCCTGAAGCTATGTTGACTCCAAACTGAGTCTTCAGAAGGAGCTTGCAGGAGGCGGGATATGGGTACATAACATAATGGTTATGATCCGATGTTTCTGGTTTCCTGAGTAGTTTGTTGCTACTATACAAATTCAGAGGTGTATTTTAAGTCTGATACGTCTATTCCAAGAGTTAGAACATCCTTAAGGCATTTGTGAACCATGCATGGCTGCCCTCGGAGTGACACGACTCTCAGCAATACAAGCACAGTGTTTCTGTCCACCTTTATTCCAAAGTAGCATTTGCTGAAGTCAGATATAATAAAGACCCAACACATAGAGCCAGGTGGTGTTTTGCCCTCCCGACTTAAAGCTGTTGACTCTGGTCTGCGAGAGAGCTTAGATACCACGAGGACAGCAAGTATCCATAAATCTGCACAGCTGGTGGCTGGTCACAAGTGGTGTTCCTCAGGGCTCAGTGTTGGGGCCAGTTCTGTTTAACATCTTTATCAATGACCTGGACAAGGGGATCGAGTGCACCCTCAGTAGGTTTGCAGGTGACACCAAGTTGGGTGGAAGTGTTGATCTGCTTGAGGGTAGGAAGGCTCTACAGAGGGATCTGGACAGGCTGGATCGATAGGCTGAGGCTAATTGTGTGAGGTTCAACAAAGCTGAGTGCCGGGTCTGTACTTGCATCACAACAACCCCATGCAATGCTACAGGCTTGGGGATGAGTGGCTGGGAAGCTGCCTGGGCGAAAAGGACCCNCTCTGTACAAGGAAGACCTTGAGTTCCTGGAGCGTGTCCAAAGAAGGGCAACGAAGCTGGTCTAGAGCACAAGTCTTATGAGGAGCGGCTGAGGGACCTGGGGGTGTTGAGCCTGGAGAAGAGGAGGCTGAGGGGAGACCTTATCGCTCTCTACAACTACCTGAGAGGAGGGTGTAGCGAGGTGGGTGTTGGTCTCTTCTGCCAAGTAACAAGTGATAGGACGAAAGGCAATGGCCTCAAGTTGTGCCGGGGAGATTTAGATTGGATATTAGGAAAAACTTCTTCACGGAGAGGGTTGTCAAGCACTGGACCAGGCAGCCCAGGGAAGTGGTGGAGTCCCCATCCCTGGAGGTATTTAAAAGACGTGTAGATGTGGCACTTAGGCGCGTGGTTTAGTGGTGGTCTTGGCAGTGTTAGGTTAATGGCTGGACTCGATGGTCTTAAAGGTCTTTTCCAACCTAAATGATTCTATGATTCTATTCATATAATGTTCAAAACCATGTGCTCTGGAACTCCTAGTGCGCATCAGTTTTACAACCGTATTACATAGCAGACTATTCCCCAACAGGAGTGTTGGCAAGTTTAGTTGCAAGGAAGGACAATACGGCAATCCCTATTTTACATGGGAAACCAAGGCACGAAGAAGCCAGGAGGCTTCCGTAAGAGGACTTCTGAATGTCTTTGGGGATCCACATTGATCTGATTTGCCCACTATCACTCCTAAAATTTGTGGTAGCAACATGGGCCTTCCAGGCCTGGGGAAAAAAAAAAATAGTGCCAGGACATGGAAGTAGGGCATTGCAATTAATTTTCCCATTTATCAACCTTATTTCTCACCAGATTTCAAAATATACTTTTTAACAGCTTTTTGGCAGTTTTAGGTGGCGGAATGAATTGAGAATGCTGGAAGAGCAAAGGAACGAGAACAAAATAAATGAAATGGTGAGCGCTGACTCTTTGACACTTTCTTTAAACCTTAGGCCCCTGTTCATCTTTGCTGAAAGCTGATTCTGTAATGTGCAAAATTAGTGCCTTAGATTTTTCCCAGATTTCTAGTGAATTTTACCATATTTTCCTTGATTTAAACAAACACCTTCTCCAGGTGCAGACTGATGCAATGCTCAGAAAAGAAGGAAGCTGGAAAGCTGTCTGGAAAACTACCTCGAGGAATACCTGTAGCAAGGCGCCTCAGATGTTTATCTTAGTTTAACATGTACGTTCCTACAATGTGTTGTAAAGTGCTTTGGGACACAGGTATAAGATTTAGCGTATATTATTGCTACCATTAGCATAGGTGAAGAGCACTTACGTATGGAACATGCTTGTGCACATATATGCCTATACATACAGGTAAAGTGGTATGACTGCTATAATACACATTGCATGTAGTAAAGCTGAGTTTGGAACTCAGAAGACTTTAGCTTAGTGGTTGGGAAGAAATCGAGTTGCTGCAATCCATCTGTCCCTCTGCAAACGCATGGGAGAGGAGGGTGGTGAGGTGACAGTCGTGCTAGTGAAGCTGTTGCAGAAATATCCTTATATATATATATATGTGTGTGTGTGTGTGCGTGCATGCAGATGTGTATATATGTATATGTGTATGGCTGAAACCACAAGTATTTGAAATGTTCTCGGAGGAAGGCAGTCTCAGACCTGTGGAATGTCTGCTGTGGAAATGAAATGACCGTGATGTGACCCACCACATGCCACCGCTGCAGATGATAAGTCTCTGACCCTGAAGAGAGAACTGGTTGCTACGGTACCCCTAGATAAGAAGCAAGCAGTAAAAATGACATGGCTAAAAGATGTAAAGGGTAGATGTTTGAAGACACCAGCTCTATAAATTGATGGCTGGACTGGGCAGGTTGGCAAATTAAGGATCAGGGCTGAACATCCTGAAGCTTTGCAGCTGTGCTCTCAACACAGTTCTCATCTCATCTGGATTTCCACCCAGAAGAGCCCCTGATGGTGGAGTTACTCCGGATTTACACCATCAGGACGGTGCTTGCAGTCTCCCGCCTGTAAATGACAAAGCTGTCAGCAAAGCCTTGCCCAGCGCTATTTGCAGGTGAAGCTGGTGAGGATTTTGTGTTAATAAGAAGGGTAGCTGAGATTTAAACTCTTTCCTTGAAGAAAGCAGCTAGGGAAAAATCTGGCCTCTTTTGTTTAAAAAAAAAAAAAGAAGATAATCGAGGCTTGTGTATCTATGTATGTGTGAGAGAAAGCGTTGGTGAGAGAGCGAGCTGTGCAAGGGGAGATCATTTGCTCAAATCGGATAGCATTACTAATACATAACGACTCTGCCAGCGAGGCACTGCACAGCTGGAATTAATCTGAGAGAATGTGTGTTGCTGCATAGACAAGCGCAGAAAACTTTCCCCGTGTGAAGGCAGCGTGAAGCCCTGCCCTGTGGCTTGGAAGCACTTCATCAGGCCCTGACAGCACAGACATCNCAATTCTCTCTCCCCTCCCTGATATTTTTTTTTTTTTTCTTCTTAATTACCCGGTTAGTTTTGTTCTTCTCTTGCCTTATTGCATCGGCTCCGAACCCAATTGAAAAACTGCCACGGCTTATTTACACTGAACAGCTATTCAGGCCAAAAGCAGCTGCTCCATTTAGCCAAGCACCTCTGTGTTACCCAGTTTCTCTGCTTGTTATAATAAGGTGCTTTCTTTTAAATGCACGCTGGGAGGAGGTACTATTGAAATGTATGCAGCAGATGATGGTTCTCTCTGAAAAAGGGTTTTGAAAACTCTGTGAGCCCGGGGTCATTATTAGTAAACGATCGCCCAGTAAAAGACAAGTCTATCCAGAAGTGCAGTACAACCACAGCTGATTTTAAGCAGGCTCATGCATATGTGTGATCCCTTGCCTCCAAACCCCTCTTCGCTCCAGCCTGGACCTGGGAGGTTTCTGATTTGCATCAGTAAGTGATTTACCCCTAAGATTTCAGCTTGCCAGTGTGACCTAGTCTCCTTTTGTCAGGTAGCAGAGCTCCCTTCCTACACAAATGTAGTCATAAGGAATGAAGGGAAATAAGAAAAAATGCTTTGAAAGGGAAATAATGTGGTTTTAGCGCAGAAAATGAGACAAAATGCGCTTTTGCAGGGAAAAAATATGACTTTGAGGGGGAAGTATTGTCCTGGTTTTGAGTGAAAGCAAAAATAGACGTGCTGATACACGCACACACATGGAGCTTTAGCTTGCAAACATTGATTTAATGTTCATTTCACCCCTAATTATCCTCTTAATAGCTATCGAAAGTCTCACATAGTCACCAAATTGAAAATAAGTTCCTGTGCACCACTTCCAATTACTGCAGGAATTATGTCTTTATTGCCATTATTTACTTTCCCCAGCTATAATGTATGCCTGGCCTTGAATTACCCCACTGTAGGAGCCAGTGACTCCAGCATGTTTTGGAAAATTATCTTCTTCGTTTTCACTTCCTCCAGCTCTTCCTTCCATCCTGACTCCCCAGCTTCACCCCCTAAGCATTGCTCCTGCATTTAATACCACTCCTCCTCCAACTTCCACTTTGAGAAGCAGTTTTTCCTGATCTCTGTAGAATTTTCTTCCTTTTCTTTTAGACTTTTTTCCCCCAAGATATTGGCCTAATTCTTTGGTCCCTGGATATTGGCCAAAGATTTCCGAAGTCTGAGGAGATTCCCTCAGGTAGTATATATCCAGCATTGCTACCTCTAAAAAAAACTTGTTCCCATTCGTCTGGATTGGGACTGTGCCAGGGCTATCACAGATGGAAAAAGGCTGCTGGACAAGCCAGAGGTTGTCTGCAGGAGCCAGCAGAAGGTCACTGCCGCTGACCTCCACCAGCTCACCACACACTTCAGTGAGATAACCGAGCTGAACCGTGTAACCCGTGTTTGGCCTAATGCATAATTTGTGTTAGATGAACACAGGCCTTCCAGAAATGCGTACAGTTGTGATCTGCAGGCTAAGAGCTGGTGGAGTCAGTGCTTCATTTGTTAGTTTGACTTTCCTGGCCAAAGCAACAGAAAGTTCATCCTGCCTCACCTTTGGGCTGCAAACCAAGGTTTGCTACCTCTTCAATAACAAGGGATAGACACTGATAAAAGGACATTCATCATTTAATGGGTACCCACTTCCCTCTCCACTGATTATAGAAGAAGCTTTAGGTAACTATTTTTCCCCTGGGTGTACCTATTAGATGTCTGTTGTCGAGTGGATTTTTCATTCTGGTCTAAATGTGTTTCTGGTCTGATCACCTAACCCAGGTTCCTCATGCTGTTAGCGAGCACAATATCGAACAATTGGTATTGCAATGCCAAACACACGTTTCTTAATCATGAGAAGCTTAAGGAGAACAAGCTGATTAAAGCTTTGCTTCAAAAGACCTTACATTTCACATAGAATCTAGAATCATAGAATCATTTGGTTGGAAAAGACCTTTAAGATCACCGAGTCCAACCGTACCTGGCCACTACTAAACCATGTCCCTAAGCGCCTCATCTGCCCGGCTTTTAAATACCTCCAGGGATGGGGACTCCACCACTTCCCTGGGCAGCCTGTTCCAGTGCTTGACAACCCTCTCCGTGAAGAAGTTTTTCCTAATATCCAATCTAAACCTCCCCTGGTGCAACTTGAGGTTGTTTCCTCTTGTCCTATCACTTGCTTGTCACTTGCTACTTGGGAGAAGAATACAGCCGCTATCAAGTATGCAATTAGTGTCTGTGGTTTTATTGCAGCGTAGACATAGGTGTAAAGGAGTCTCCTTGCTAAGGCTGGTTATTGTAGGGTAAGGAGGCTGCAGAACATGATGTATGCATGGCTAGATGGCTACACAGCCTCTCTAGAAGAGAGCTGCTGCTGTGTACCTCCCTTCACGTAGTGCTTCTGAGTAAGGGTTCTCTACCCATAAATGCCCCAAGGGTTTTAAAGGCCATGGGATGGAGACGAATTATTAATAACTAATTCATAAAGGCTATGTTTGCATGTCACCTTTTATCAGAAGTCTCCAAATGGTAACTGAAGTCTCTAAGTGGGAACTGAAATGGGGAGATTTAAGAGGATTTTAGCCAAAAGTTTCATCATGGACTTAAGGGCTTGTGGGATTTCACTGTCAGAAGCATGTTCAAAAGTTCCAGAGATT
>VYZW01037396.1:2030-12099 GCA_013401315.1 Balaeniceps rex | reverse complement strand
GATAAGGGTATCTAGAAAAGAAATATTCTAAACTAATGAGATTAAACAGGCTGAGATCATCCATTGAAGAATTTATCCTGTGACCAAGAACAATGTAATGGGATTAATGACGAGGATTTTTGATCATAATAAGATGTGGGCTGATGCCTGAGAGAAAGTTCAGTGGTCACAACAAGTGCAGCGAGTCCCATGTGTAAAGACAACATAATAATGCTTAATTGGCAAAATGCCTTGTTGTGAAGAGAAGCCTTTGCTATCATTTTATGGGAAAGCTCTGCAGAATTTAATAGACAACTGTAATCTTCCTTTCATTATTATTTCTGCTTTCTGACTGGTCCATCTAAATGCAATGGAAACACTGTATCCATGGCAAAGCTTTTTATATAGCTAAAGCATCCTCCCAAGTAATCTTATTTGCTACTGGATATAATACGTAGCACATTTAACAGGGAGGCAGATCTTTGTTATGTGCTCCCTTTGGCCATAGGGATGATCTTTCCAGAGGGGGTTTCATATCAGCATGTCACGGGCTTTTTTCTCTCACTCTGCGTGCTTAGTTTGCAAACTGTAAGGCTTAGGACTTCTTTGGACAGCCTCCTTTAACCTAGCTTGGTGAGACTAACACACACTTGGTCACCTGGGGACATTTCCAGGAGAAATTCCTTGGGAAACACCTAAAGGCTGTGTGCTACAGAGAGGTCCGTCATGATCAGGGCTATACTGGTTTCAGGGAGAAATTCATCTCACCTGGAGGTGAGCTGGTCACCCTAGGTCCTCCTTGTGGTTAGTAAAGAGACACAGGGTATTCTGTACAAATTCATTTCACCAACATCACAAGATTAATTTTGGATGATATGAATCATCTTTAAAAACACCCTTCTTTCTCACGGTAAAGTGAAAACAGAGGGACTAGTTCAAGAAGCCAACTATATTTATTCAGGTGATAATGAAGGACTGTTCTGTATTATGACTTGCCTCTTTTTCCCCAATATGCTAGGTAGACTTGATCAATGTGATTGCTATTGTTAGCGAAACTATAGGGGTTTTATAAAAAAACCCTAACCCTTTAGATTTCTGATTGCAAAATCTTTTTTGGCTCTCTATGTGAAATGAGACATTCTCACAAAAGCCTCTTATTTGATAAGAAAGTCGCTCTTTTTGCTTCAGAAAAAGGATGATTGAGCAAAATTTTATTAACTTACCATAACTCTAAAATAGTCTTACAAATATTGGCCAGCTGAACTCAGAGAGATGCTGTAATGTAGTTCTATTTTATATATGGGGAAACACAGACATCAAAAGATGACATTGTGAGCGCTGTGAAAAAATTGGTAATAATTATTAAAAAGTTCTTCTATGGGGGCTCATCAGTTAGAAGGCCATCAACATAAAAAATATAACTAAGTGCTCTCCAAAAGCAGGACGAGAGCCTCCTAAAACACACAGTTTTAATGGAATTCATTGAACAAAAAGGCACAGTTACAAGTAGCAGTCAGAGAGTGCGTATAACTACATAGACAGTAAAAGGGAAAAAAAAAATCTTGGCAAGTATGTGCTTTGAAGTTTTCCACATAACTACGCTTTCATGAAGAGAGGCCACGCACAGACTCTGTTGAACCCAGCCAACAACTCACGTACAGAGAGCTTTCAGGGAGCATGTTTGACTGTTTTCAAGATTATATTTATGTTTATGTTCCTTACATGTGCTTAAAACTCCACATCTTTTTTATTGGCTTTGCTTGATTTAGACCAAACCCAGTTCTTCAAATAATTAACATTTTTACAACTCAAAAATCCTGTATAGGTACTTGTTTGCAGCTGAATTTCAGCCTAATCATATCTAAAATAATCTTAATAATAATCCTAAAGTATTTGCCAACTCTATCATCCATTAACTTTTTATGGTATGCAAACACTTCATGTTTTACTGACATATTCTGAAAACATGTACAGAGGGACTAAGTAGGCATGGGGGCAAGGGAGTTATCCTTAATTTGTAATTTCCTGTTATTGTAAATTATACCTGCTCTGCATCTTTATGGCCTCCTTCCATCTTGAAATATTACTATGCTACTTTTCTGTTTAACTTATGCACCTTGAATGTTGTAAAAACTACCGTAAAAGTCAATAAAAATGCAATAACATTGTGTCAATCAAAAGCAATGGAGCAATCTCTATTGAGCAAACAATTGGAAAGCTACAGCTAAAATGCAATTGCGCCATGTTGCAATTGATTAAAGATACGAATCAGAAAATTAAAAGTTTTTTTCCAGTTTTAGTTATTACCAGCTGCTTAATTTATAGAGCAGTTACTTTGATCCTATCTAGAGTCCTGGGAAGAGGCTACCAGTGCAAGCAGCGATACCGTCTTGTGTTGCTTCCATTAATATGGATTACCTATGATCATCCTAAATGTTCAATCATTCAGCAAATGTTGCCACAATATTAGTCCACTTCTATTCTGTTTATGTGAATACTTAGGTAAGAACTTCCTTTTTTCATCAGGAACAAGAAAACTGTCGCACTAAAGGTCCATCCAGCTCAGCATCCCACACCTAACAGTGCCCTGCAGCAAAGCCCCAGGGAACACTATGACAACAGGGGAAGCGTAAAGTCATCCTTCCCAAGTATGATCTCAGTGATGTGATTCGGGGACCTCTTGACCCAATGCTGCACATCTTTGTCTTTAACAGCCTTTGCTGGATTTTTCTCCCCTGCACTTGCTTAATCACCTCTTGAACCCAGTCTAGATTACATGTGAATCAGGCTGAGCCAGCTTTCAAGCAAATAAGTGGGGGGGTTGCATTGATTTCAGCCTCTATTGTAACTTAGTCCTCAAGTTGCGCCAGGGGAGGTTTAGATTGGATATTAGGAAAAATTTCTTCATGGAAAAGGTTATCAAGCATTGAAACAGGCTGCCCAGGGAATCGGTTGAGTCCCCATCCCTGGAGGTATTTAAAAGACATGTAGATGTGGCACTTAGGGACATGGTTTAGTGCTGGACTTGGCAGTGTTAGCATTATGGTTGGACTCAATGATCTTAAAGGTCTTTTCCAACTGAAATGATTCTATGATTCTATGACTCACATTTGAAGATAAAATTTCTCACAAGGCCACTGAAGTGGATCAAAAGTTGAGCAGAGAGGAACCAGTCACCTCAGCGATCTCTAAGAGAAGAGATCAGGTAATTTGAAGGCCAGGGTGGGATTTTTTTTTCTGCTCTATCCAATTTTGATATATGCCTGGGAGCAAAATCCAAGAATCCGGACATCCTTTTGGTAAATATGGCAATTTGATTCTAAGTTGGTTTTATGCACAGCAGATAAATAAACTATGTCATCATAAATAAAAACCTTATTGAGCTTGAAAACCAATCAATAGAGGACACTCATCCCCAGTGAAAGTAACAGCTAATGCTTTGTGGTTCCTGGTGGATACTCTGTCATGGTATTTTAAAACCACAAGGAATCCCCTGTGTCATCAGCAATGACCACTTTATTGCTGGTGAATTAGGAAATGAGCAGGGATAAAGGTGCATTTGAATTCCACGGACTCATTCATTTAGCTCATCTTCCAACGCAGGAGGATCACCTGGTTATCTCATGGGTTTGGATGGGTACAGAAGAAGAAAGACAGGCTCTTCCTGTTACACATGATATCAGAGAATGATGTTTTCTGCTCTTCCGACTACAACGAGGCAAATTAAGGTTGATTATCAGAGAGAAACAAAGGACCGAGCTGATCAGCTGTCACACGTTTATGTCTATTCCTCCGGTTGTTTTAGTCAAAAATCCAAACCCAACTCAAAACTTCTACTATTTTTTCCGGAAATGTTCCACTTCCTAGCATTTCCTAGATTGAATATATCCTTTTTTTAAAGAGCAAAATCTCTATTTCAAAGTCGCTCTATCCATTTCCTATGAGACAAGCTTTTTGAAAATGGATGGCTCTAACCTGAAACGAATCATTTTGTTTATGTCTAAAAAACTATTTTATTCAACTTGGAAAACCATATACTCCCCCACCCCAGGTATTTTTTATATCATGGAGTATTTTTAATGAATCAGAAGTTTTAACAAACTGAAAGCTATCTATGCTAATTTTGCATTTCTGCTATTTATCCCATGATGGATACTATGCTGACTACCATCAGATGCATTAAATCAGACTCATTTAGTCTAAAAAGTGATCAAACTTCATTTAAACAATGCAATTTCTTTTGAAAGTATTAAAGGCGAGAAGAACAACAATTTCCAATCATTCATTTCTCTCTTGCTTAATGAATTATTGATTTGTGCTTTCCTTTTGAATGATAGTGCTCTGATATGATAAACATTGATTTGAATCTTTATACAAATATTGTATATCATCAGCATGTTATGGCAACGGAGTAATACATACCAAGATACACCTGAAGGGATGGAATAATACAAAAAACCATTATGAGGTGCCACAACCGCGTGCGTGCGTGTGTGTGTGAGGGTGCATATGTAATATAGCAAATGGAAAAGAAAGTAATACATCCAGGAGGGCGATAATGACGCAGAATTATAAAAAGTTTACATTTGGGTTAACACTGAACAGGGAACCTTGGAAATGAAAAGTAATTACTTTCTACTACTAGTAATTCTTCTAACTTGACATTTCTTGCAGCCACAAGTGCATAGCTGTCACAGGTTTAAAGGGAGAGCTCTCTTACACCCTGCTCGTATTCAGAAGCTTTAACTTCATGCGCAGCTATTCACGCCGATGGGAACTACACAGTCAAAAGACAAAAGAAAAGTGCTGAGAGCAGTAAACACATAGATAATCCTGTCCACCAAACAATTTTGCATTTCCTTTATGCACCATTTATTTCAGACAAAAAAGCTGCTGAGAGATTTACGTCAAAGTGATTTCCACAGCTCAGCTGCTCAAGGCCGGGGAGATGATTGAAGCGCTGAGCTACACTTTCCCGGGGACCTGTGCATACCCCTCTCCTGCCATGCCTGGGGGTGGGAGATCTCACACGGTCCCCTCAGACAAGTTCATTTCTAGCATCAGCTGGGTGTTTTTTGGCAGCCTGGATGAGGGGAAAGAGCCTGCGGTCACCGAGAGATGAAAGGACAATTGTCTGTCTTTCTTTTTTCCCTTGGACAGCAGTAGGACCCCAACACTGGCTGTCCTTCCTTCGGGTTGTCATGCCGAAAGTGGGCAGGTGGGAAGGTGTTCCACCATCCTTCTCCTGAGCCCTCGGCAAAGAAGGGAGCACCCCTCTCAGGTCCATGGGGGAGAAAGCAGTGCTCAGGGTACACATGGGGCCAAAATAGCCAGGTCTTTCACAACACAAATGAAAACATCCATATCCTGTTCTAGAAACACTCATGCTCAAATGAATATGGCTGCACGGGGACAAGAAGCGCTCATGCTGTCTTATACTTCCACAGCAAATTTAACTTGCAGCTAATGACCTATAACTATTATCCGCCAGGGCTACACTGAGATTGTGCCTAGATGGCTACAAAGGGTGAGGAACAAATATCACCATTCAGGGACTAACCAGATGCAAGCACGCAAGGTCAGACCAGCAGATGCAAAGCAGCGCCAGGGAGATGTGGAAGCTGGGCTCCTTCTCCCTCTCACATCACAACTAGCACACCCAATGCAGTTGAGAGGGGGTTGCCATTTATCCTGGTGCAGGCCAACATCAGGATACGATCCCTTAGAGTAGGAAAGAATCCAGCTTTCATGTGAGCATCACCACATAGACAACATTGGCCAGCTTACTATAAAACACCGGCTCAATGATGTACCTGTAGGTAGAACCTAACGGAAGGTTAATAAGGCTAGGCAAGGTGTACAAATAAAGATATTCAAATAAATTTGCACAGCGATCCATATCACACTTTTTTCCCCATAGACATGCTTTTATGCATGGCCCCACTCTTTTAAAGTGTCTCTCCAGGCTCAATAGACTCAACAGAATGAGATGTCCCTGAAAATTTTGCACGAGACTGTTTCCCGGGAATAGGTGGTTAATTCAGAGTTGAAACCTTAGCTTCTTCTAGTCTCACCAGAAACAGGTATCATATTTCTATCACTCAATAAAAAATGAGTTCTCCATTCCCAGGAAATATTTCTACTACTAATCTAGAGAATGAATCACTTTTTTGTGGTTATCAGTAAAAAAACCCCAAACAGTCCATTTAAACCCTATTAGCAAGCATAAGAAGGCTAAAGAAGGCATAATTCATGTAATTTTTTTCCCCCTTTCCACATATTTAACAGTGTTTTGGAACACGATGCATAACATACACAGCTCTGATTGTCCAGAGGTAGATCAACATCCTGCACCCATGGTCTTACATACGGAGTGGGAAAATGAAACTTGAGACTGCAGTTTGCAAATAGCTGGGAAAAAAAATAGATCACAGGGTTGAAAACTTGTAATCATTATGGCATTTGCATTATGACAAATTAAAAACTGGTATTCTAGGTTACGAACAGTGCTATAAAGCTGGTATTCTACACTGTGTATTGCAAGCTCATTTAAAATGTACTCTTCCACGACATGATGAGAACACAAATTATAATTAGGAAAGTAACCCAAGCAGAAAATTAGTCTGGAAGACTAGTCTGAGTGTGCTCCTGCAGACAAAGCCATCCTGTGTCTTGACTGTACTGTCTCAGTGTAGGGAGAGATTGATGCAGAAGATAAAGACAAGGACAGATATGGCTTTCTGGGAAGAAAAAAAAAATAAATGCTTTGCAAATATGATCCATAGCGTTTGATTTGTGCAAACATGCACAAAGAGAAGCCCCACCAGATCCCACCTTTGCAGAGTTACTTACAGCATAGGCTGTTACAGCTGTGATGTATGGATCTATACCTGGATTTTTCTCCCCATAATCTTATTGATAGGCAAAAATCCACATTTATAAGCACAGATGAGGTCCGCTGACCCTACCCTGAACCCAGACCCTACTCACACAAGTAAATGTACCCAATATTTGTAACCAACAATGGGCTAGCTATAAAGGTAGTGATCTGAGAAAGAACGTGGTTCAAAATATCATTCTCAAACAAAGTTTGGGCCAAAAAAGAAAACCAGTCAAAAAGTACTTGTTAGCACTAAATGAGAAACCAAATAAATGATCTTGACAAACTTATAAGCAAGCCAGACACATATCTGAAAACATTTGCATTTGAGGTTTTCTCTTTTGGAAAAGTTTTGCGGGGTTTAAACAAAAAGGCGAATAGTTCCATACAAACCACTTGGTATGTCTGGACTTTATCTGGAGAGACTGGAACAATCCACTGGTTGGAAAATTATACTTACCTTTTCAGTGTCTCATATAAATATATATATCTCTCTCTTCTCCTGTAGAGGGGACCTGTATACTAAACCATGGTTACTTTGCACTCAAAGGAAGGGATCATGATTTTCTATCAAATCTTATTCCCTTCTTCTGTAAGAGTTGATTTCCTTGAGGTAACTGATACTACTTCATTGTGAGTAAGAGCACCTATGACTTCCCAGTACCTTACAGGATTTAGCAGGTTTATCCTTATTTAGAAAAAAGATAAAAAGGAAAACAAAAAACCTACTGAGGCAAACAGCTATATCAACATTTGCCCTGAAAAAAAAAATGTGTTCTCCTATAAGGGATCAGAGTTTGGCAAAAAATGCAATGTTTGGTGAGTCTGAAGCTAGGTGCCTACCTAACATACAGGATTTTAAACAGTGAGAATTAAGAGGTGAGAGGTTTTATTTTCTCCAGGGGTGGCCTGCATCTATGCCTGTCAGTGCCTGCAGCACAGGTCAAGACTTCAGCAAAACAGGCATTTGCTAGACGGGTGAGTAAAAACATTACCAGGTTGCAGAACAACACGCATCAGCCCTTGTGCTGTACACTGAGTCTGGCTCTTCTCACTTACCGTCAATGATCTGGGGATTTTATCACAATTGCTGCAGGTGTTACCCAAAATATTTACCCTGAATACATCTTCAATCTCAAGTGTAACTGCACAATCCAGAAATTTGGCGCACCCTGGCATCGGCTTTTCCCTGGCTGTGGGCTGTTGTCCTGAACCCTTTCTGCTCCCCTGTCTCACCTGATTCTGGCAGTACAGAGTAGCAAACTGAAAGTCATCTTCTGAGCACAGTTTTTACCCTAGATAGTTTCAATACCCATTTTTAGTTCCTTTTTGGCTGAGCTGAACAAAAGAAGAGGAACAGAGGTTGTAAATGAGAGCAGAAACATTGCTAGGAAAGAGTTGCCCTCCTGTTTTTTGTAAGACGAATATTATTTGACATTTAGGGGAACATATGAAGACATCAAAACACATTCAACGCGACACAGCCTTAGACTCAGATCCATCATCTTGACTCTGCAAGACCCCAAATTATCTACAGCAGCTCCTGCTGGTCACTGGGGCTCTGCCATATTTATCTAATCAGTACGTTTTATTTCTGTCTCCTACTCACAGGTTAGTTGGAGCATCTCACTTCAGTGATGAAATGGTGTGGAGATTCAGCTGGTGGTCAGTGACAGGGATAAGAAATCCAAACCAGCCTCCAGGAAGATTTGCTTGGACCTACATAAAAGAGCAGATTGATTAGGGCTAGGTGTTCATCTGATTTGAAGGCTGAGGTATACTAAGTACGTTCATTTCATATTAGTTCATATGCAAATTTAAAAATTTTTGTACTGTATTCCATGTGTCCAAGAGCTTGGGAAAAGGGAATTATAATTTCACGGACAATGCATGGTCTGAGATAGGGTGAATACATGACTTTAGCGTGTATTTAAATGCGTCCCTGGTCAGAACCTTCCCCTGGAGCAATGTTTAATACAGGCTTCAATACTGTGCTTCTGATCATTTGGAGGTGATTTAAAACCGTGTCTCAAGTAAGCACGTGTTTATGAATTGTTGTTCAGGGTACAGATATTTCCTGAATCGGGCTGTAGAAGAAACCAAAAGTTTCCAAAACTGAAACAAAAAGTTTCCAAAACCAAAACCAAACCCAAAAATTAAAGTAACAGCTTATTATTGAGAAGCACATAAACACCTTTGTGGCCAAAGCTCCTCTTTCAAACGTCATCACTGGGACATGTGTTGCTAATTTGCAGTGCCCATTTTGAAAACTTTAGGCATAGTATTTTTTCATATTCAAAATGTCAAAAACGTTTATAAAAGGGAAGCACTTTCTGTAAAGAAAAAATTGGGAAAGGAACGCAAATTCTTTTCTACTGCTCGTGGGAGCCTTCACATGGGATTTAGTTTTGATGAAAGAAAACAATACACAATCATCGAAAACAAAACCAGCAATGATGATGTAGGAGATTTGGGCAACTGAAAGTTTTATTTTGGATTACTGATTACTGATTTTTCATGCCTCCCCTATATATTTTCAGAGAAATGCCTTCTGGAAAGTAGCTCTATATTATAAGCTAATTTAATTTTAAAACTCTGGTTTGGTGACATTTACAGGATATTTAACACTTTCCAAAACTGTGATGGTATTTATATTCCTGGATATAGTTTTAGGAACCTAATTTCAAGTTTAAAAATACTGACTCATAAGCTTCTCGAGATGTGTGAGAAATGTCCTTTAGAACATGCATAAGATGACAAGAATAAAGGTGTTGGGCTAAAAACCTGGTCAGGGAAATAAAAACCCACCAGGAAGGCTGTTAATCTGCTCACATAAAACTGCACTGAGCAGCCTTCGATCTCCTTATATAAGGTTTCTAACCAAAGGACATTGTGGGCTGTACTAAGACTTACTGAGCTGGAACTCGGTAAGTCCAGCTTAGTAAGTCCTCAGTAAGTCCAACTTGAGGATGCGTATGCTAGGATGTAGCCAACAAGAGGGGAAACTTGGTTATTAACCTTTTATTATTGAACTAGGCAGTAACACTTTCTGAAAGTTCAGGATTTCTATTTACTCGAGTTCCCTGAGTCCAAGAAGCAGGCTATGTATTCCTTGTGAAAAGGATTTTCTGTGTTGGCAGCTTTCAGAATACATGGAGCGTGTCATACAGACCTGTATTCAGGTGATAACACAATAGCTGGTTTTATAAT
>VYZW01037388.1:6580-17073 GCA_013401315.1 Balaeniceps rex | reverse complement strand
GTGATGTCAGGGAACTCATCCCTGAATTCTTCTACTTGCCAGAGTTCCTAACTAATGCGAATCACTTTGAACTTGGTAAGTGCTAGAAGGGACTTCAGTGTTCCCCTTCCGCTCCCCAGCATCCTGCTAAGGGAAAAGATCCAGATCACATGTTGGGAGTTGGTCCCTGGACTATGCTGACTGATGAGGCTCTCTAGCGATGACAGATCAATTTTTATTAGAATAAGGCTACAAGAATACAAGCTTCTGATATCTGAATGATATCAGAAGAACCGTGTTTCTAGCTCAGAAGGGATTGTAGTTCCTATTAGTTACTGTGCAAAGGAATTGCGCATTTTGTTAGACAAAAATATATTTTGATATAAGCAATCCAGATGGCTGTTTTTGGAAATCTGGTTTGTATCATCACATCTATGTGGCTGTGAACAATAGATTAATTTGACTTTGGGAGATGGATCAATTGTTAAATGGTGTTGGTGAAAGGTCTTTTTTTAAATCTCGTGTCTCTGGTGATTAAAGTTGCCCAATGTCCTGACTATCATCTTGAAAGGTGCTGCACAAGCCACATGAACCTGATATATCGTCCCTGGCCTCAAGCAGCATCACAGTCTCTTCTGAATGTACACTGTGTCTAGATCTTTCTGCATCAGTGATGGAGGTTCAGAGAGAATCCAGAAAAAATACTGTTCAGGAATAGGTATAGCAGTCCTGATTCACTTCACTTTACAGGAAATTCACATCATTTGCAATACAAAGCGGCTTTTTGCAGTGGACACAGGTTGGTTAACAATTAAGGCAGAGGAGAAATACCTTAAGAATCATCCTAAATTGGTGATGGCAAAGGAAACGTAACCCATAGTGTTGATGTCTAGCTATAATTGTGTTTAAGATTGCAGTGAAATGAGACATGCTAAGAAAAGGGCAGAATGTGAAAAAGATGTTAGAAGATTGTTAAAAGATAAGAAAGAATTGGGGTAGTTTCATCTTGAGAGGAGGCCAAGAGACAGAGCCTGGCTGAAATCAAGATCCAGAGACTGACCTGAGTAGAATCAAGCAGAGGGACCTAAAAAAGACACCAGACTTTTGCCATCAGAGAGAAAATGTACAGGAAGATTTTACAATAGGCAAAGCCAACAACCTGAATCTGTTCACTGCTACACTGTAAGGAAATTTGCAGTCCCAGACCTGAGCCTTAACTTAGATTTTAATTCATCCAGTTCTGCAACACTGTGCTCTGATTTAAGAACATATGCTCACCTTCTGAAAGGAATTGGATTGCAAAGGACTTGAGAACAAAATCCCTCCCAGTGGCTGCTTTAGTGGGAATATCTGGCAGCTAGGCCCATGGGATTATATATAAAAAGAAAGTTGTGTCAACAGGTTTGTCTTGTCTGAGTTTGCAGTCTGTGCTAAAATGGTTTGTGCTGAGGACATGCCTATTTTTACTGTATTAGCGACAGTTACTAGAACATCTTCTCAGTGAGAACATCTTCTTACTAGATGAGAAATCCCAGGAGAAATTGGTTCTGTAGTGTTCTATGGCACTATATTTGATGCAGAACCTGAAACAGCATGTGTGAAAATCACCTCAATTTCCTTTGATTTCAGTGTTTTAGAAAAGCTGTTCCTATTTGCCATGTGTGTGATTCTTGCTTTTAATTCTGCCTTTGTAATTCCTGCAGGCTGCATGCAGGATGGAACAGTGCTGGGAGATGTGCAGCTTCCTCCTTGGGCAGATGGGGACCCCCATAAATTCATTCTTCTGCACAGACAGGTCAGTGAATATCAAGATTTGTGACAAAATGCTGAACTGGGTCCACTGAAAATGAAACTCTGAAGGCCAGAGTCACAAACCAAAATGTTAGATCCAAATGCATCCTGCCTTTGCTGAGTTTGTGCTGGGTTCTGAACTTTGCATGTCTACTTGGCTGCCTAACAATTCACCCTGAATCAAAGCAAACCAGGTGAGTTTTGTATCTAGATCTGTGGCATGGACCTATCTCAGCCCATAAGTGTATGTGAACATAACGTAATGCACGCACATGGCATTTATATGTATACAGTTCCATGTCGTTGCTAACCAGCCATGTGTTTATTTAAATTGCCTACCTTCATCTGTGAGTCGTGCCAGGACTACAATTATTCTTTTTATTTTGTGGGGGGAAAAACCTAATGTGATTTCCTGCCTATAATGGAGTCAGCCTTGGCAATTTGAAAGCAAATAGCTTTAAGGACCTGAGACTTACTGCAATTAGTGTTATCTGTTAATAGTTAGAAAGTCTTATTTCCGTATGATGTCACTTGCTACGTAGTAGTGAGTGCAAAGACAATTCTGTATGAAGGTTGTTGCATTGAATGCAGACTTTGCTGCTGAATATCTTGATGCAGGTCTCTCTTTTTGTTAGAACTAAAAAGGGAATGGGCTGTACTATAGTGCCCCTGCATTATCTCATCAGATTTCCTCTGGCAAAAGGAGTCAGTCTGTATTTGTGAGTGCATGCAGATTGTTGCTGTGTACAGGAAGCGTGATGATTATATGTGTTAGCATTGGTGGGAATAAACAAATAGCCCATGGTTTTCAAGGCATTGCATCATCCTGGTTTGTCATGTGTACCTTCAGTTTCTGCCTCAGTGGGTTCTTTTCACCTCTCCTATGCTATGCAGGCCCTGCCCTTGGGGGTTCAGCTTTGCTTTCTGTAATCTCTTTGTAGGTGATTGCATCCACACCTGTGGCTACAAGCATCTTCTCTATTTTGGTATCTCCTAATAAGCCTCTCCTCAGTTGACCTCTCCAGATACGGGTTCCTAAATCCTGTCTCTGACCGCCTTACTGACTACCTTAACTTTTTGTTCCTGTTTTGAACAAAACCAGAGTCATAGTCTTGTCTTGTAAATATGCTTTTCTCCACTGTTCCTTTAACAATTGACAGCAACCACCATGCTCCCAGTAAGTTACCATTACTTTCATGTCCCTTGCTCTGCACTTCTGTGCTGCATTGAGTTTTTGTGATTGTCCATACTACTAAATCATTTCCATGCTTTTCTTGGGCATTCTCTCAAATCTTCATCTAATTCTTTCTGATGTCCTGATAACCTTGCTTCAAGTCAGTACAGAGACAACTGGAAGGGGACCATCTTCATTGTCTGGCATTACGTACAAATCTCCTTCCCCATGCCCTTATATTTTGAATTTCTGTAATGGCTCCACTCCTCGTACCTGAAGTGTCTCTCCTTTCCCTCTTAAGACCCTACACATCTGTTTGATTTATTTGTTCTGGCCTCTTCTTACATCTCCTTCTCCCTCCAGCCACCTGGGTGCTGTCAGTAATCTAGCCTTAGTCCCACATTTGGCAATGCCATTTTTATCCATGTTTAAAAAAAAAAAAAAATCCTTTGTAAGCTGGTCTATGGGTTGTGAATCCATCCTGAAGAAAATGTTCTTCTATTAAACAGTTTTAAGAGAACAGGCTCCTGGTAGTGTGCATCATCTGCATGTCTTGCAAAGATTTAGTTGTTGTTAAAACATTATATTCCAAAGACAAGTCAGTGCTTTGTACCACCTGCATCCCATGCTGTCTTTATAGGTTCCTGATGCTTCGAACACTTTGGCTTGTGAATAACTGAGTATGAGAGTGAGCCTGTTCAACTCTGGATTCATTCACTCGTGTTCAGGTTACTCCTGTGAGTGAATATAGATGTGATCTGAGCCTGTGCTTGACTACTTTTTTGTGCAGTAGTCCTGCCTTTGTTTCTTTCTAAAGACTGTTAAGCATATAGTGAGATATTTCATTTTTTGGTTTAATTGATTAAGAGGCTCGCTTTAGTCTCTATTGTGACCTGAACACTTCACTTTAAATCTGTGTCAGAACAATAAAGCTAAAAAAATACTTAAAAGAAGTTAAATTCTATCTTGCTACTTTACCTATTTTAAAATAGATAACTTTTGTATAAACTTATTAAAAATGTTGTTTTCAATCATTTTGAAAATGTGATTGAAAGTAGTCACCTACCACTTTTTGCCCCAGAACCCCACCTCAATACATAAAAGCTTGTGAATGAATGATATTCCAAGTTACGTGGTGTGGAGAATAGCTGCTTACTATTATTAGCAGGTCTCAATGTCTCCATGCCTAGTAGCTTGACTCAGTGGTGTGCTGCCACACAGTTTAGTAACCTAAGCCAGTACCTTGAATCTACAGCATATTCAGTAACTAATCGGTCCCTTTACAGAAACTACATTAATCTTCTTGTTCTTTGTTTTACCTTGTATTTCTGTAGCAGTTACATCTGTAACTCAGATCCCAGCCCAGTATTACTGGGCTGATAAACACACAGTCAGTAGACCTGTCTGGGAAAAAAATATATGGAAGAGTTTTTCACCAGAAAACTAGTCAGGTTGAAATGGGAGTGTGTCAGTAGTAACAAGAAAATATCTCAATAAATCATTTCAACTTTCTGTCTTTGTTATCAAAACATTTCAGAATTATCTTTTTATTGCAACATTTATATTAGATTACAGGCTGAACTGAAAATATTTTATTTTATGATGTAGCTGTTATAACTAATATTGTATGGTATATTGCTTCATTATTAGTAAAATACAAGGATGTAATTTTCCCAAATTTAGAATTGGGTGGGGAGGATTTTAATACATGAGAAAATTTGAAAGTTGGGCTTTCTGTTCTCTTTTGGAAAGAAAATACTATTCAATGTCTGAATTTCACCCAGAACCTGGCTTCCATTTTTCAGTCAGACTCTGTCCTGTGCCTGTTTGCAACCTATTAGCTTGAGGGGATAAGGAGAGAATGTTTTTGCCAAAGAACAGATCAGAGAGATTAAGAGCCATGTTCAGACTGCTTAAGCTCCTCTACATACACAATAATAGGTATTACTGCGTCAGGCATCTCTGAAGGTGCCTGGAGAGTCATTTAGAGGCTCAGAGCTCTAGTCACACTGAAAGGTAGTGGCAGGGAAGAGAGACCTGAATTTTTGTCAGTGCCTGTAACCACATGATGATACATCTACTATGAGGAAGGAGATCCTTGTGTAAGTGTTGTGTGTACTGCAGGCTTTCTGCTCAAAGTACAGTCCTTGCTAAAATGAAGTTGAGCCTAGAGAGTGCCCAATCCCTTCCCTTGTAGGGAAGCAACTCAGTGCTACCCACTGCAAATAGGTTTTGGCCACTGAGGTCAAACATGCCACAGTTCCCTGGTGTTCCCCAGTGACTCCAGTGAAGGCATGTAGGTTTTGGGGTGCTCTGGTTCCTTTCTCTGCTCTGTCTCATGCTCTCTTAGTGGATGAGGGAAAGGCTGTGGATGTTGTCTACCTGGACTTTAGTAAAGCCTTTGACACCGTCTCCCACAGCATTCTCCTGGAGAAACTGGCTGCCTGTGGCCTGGACAGGCATACTCTGTGCTGGGTTAAAAACTGGCTGGATGGCCGGGCCCAAAGGGTGGTGGTGAATGGAGTTAAATCCAGTTGGAGGCTGGTCACAAGTGGTGTTCCCCAGGGCTCAGTGTTGGGGCTGGTTCTGTTTAACATCTTTATCAATGGTCTGGATGAGGGGATCGAGTGTACCCTCAGCAAGTTTGCAGATGACACTAAGCTGCGTGGAAGTGTTGATCTGCTTGAGGGTAGGAAGGCTCTACAGAGGGATCTGGACAGGCTGGACCAATGGGCTGTGACCAATTGTATGAGGTTCAACAAGGCTAAGTGTTGGGTCCTGCACTTGGGCCACAACAACCCCATGCAATGCTACAGGCTTGGGGATGAGTGGCTGGAAAGCTGCTTGGCAGAGAGGGATCTGGGGGTGTTGATCGACAGCTGGCTGAATATGAGCCAGCAGTGTGCCCAGGTGGCCAAGAAGGCCAATGGCATCCTGGCTTGTATCAGAAATAGTGCGACCAGTAGGACTAGGGAAGTCATCCTTCCCCTGTACTCAGCACTGGTGAGGCCGCACCTCGAGTACTGTGTTCAGTTTTGGGCCCCTCAGCACAAGAAGGATATGGAGTTGCTGGAGCATGTCCAGAGAAGGGCAACGAAGCTGGTGAAGGGTCTAGAGAACAAGTCTTATGAGGAGCAGCTGAGGGAACTGGGGTTGTTCAGCCTGGAGAAGAGGAGGCTGAGGAGAGACCTTATCGCCCTCTACAACTACCTGAAAGGAGGTTGTAGCGAGGTGGGTGTTGGTCTCTTCTGCCAAGTAACTAGCAATAGGACAAGAGGCAATGGCCTCAAGTTGCGCCGGGGAGGTTTAGATTAGATATTAGGAAAAACTTCTTCACGGAGAGGGTTGTCAAGTATTGGAACAGTCTGCCCGGTTTCCCAAACATGGGAAGGACAGCACTGTCCTTCCCTGACAGAGGTGCTGCAGACAGAAATCCATGGATGCCTGAAAGCTGCTGTAATTTTACACTGATGTTTTTTAAAGAAAAACATAGGGAGAAATGCCGTGTCTTATATTGTGACTTGTTTGGAGTGTAAAGTACTGAGCTGTGCTCCTTACTGCTTGTGTAATGGTGGGCACTCCAAAGGCACTTAGATACAATGGGGAACATCTGCTTTCACCTTGTACTTTGGAGTAAGGGTGCAGTTTTGAAATTAATCTATCAATCATCCCTGCATAGCATGGTTTTGCTCTCATTGTAGAGTGACCTCATTGTGTGAACTAGATTTGTTTTGGATGAAATGAAACCAAAAGCTGCACTCCAGTTGTGCACTCCAGATGCTGGTAGCATTCAGCCTGTGGGAGCAGACTAGATCTAGTTTGAAGTAAAGCCCCCACAGTGCACGTAATGTGGATACTGGGCCCTCTCTACCATCTGTTCTGTTCTACAGATCTGCTTCCACTGAGCTGCACTATTTGATAACGTTGGCAAAGCTGATAAAGCCACAAAACTTCTACAGATTAATTCAAATCTCAAATAGGAGCAGTTTACCAAATGAAAGATTGTGTTTATAAACTCATGTTCTTAATCATTTGCCAGACCTGATCAGACCTCACGTGCAGTCAGTCCAATATTCTCTCTCCAACCATAGCTAGTACTAGATGTTACACAGGAGAGTGCAAGAAATCTTGCTGTAGAAAGTAAGTTGGTTAGCCTGCCTGGGAAAGTTGATCTAACCCTGAAGTGAAGAGTTAGAGATCTTGAATTCTGAAACATGAGGGTTTCTGTCTCCTCTGAAATCATCCACAAGACTGGGTGTACTTGTTACTGGTATCATGGTCATTTTTAGGAGGCTTCGTAGTGAGTTTGGTGCATTAAACAGATCCAGGTCAACACTGTTCTGAGGTTTGGCTATTCCTTTAAACAATATGAGAACAAAGAATTGTTCTTGACGTAAAACTGTGAGTAGCTCCCTGTTTCATGTTTAATAAGTTCGGAATCTAGTCTACTAAAAAAATTTCTTTACTTCCTCCTGAGACCACAAGTTTTCCCTCCCTGACTGGGCTTGTCATAGTGCTCAGTGAAATACTGAGAGGCTGCACAGTTGCAGCTCTGTTGGTTGCTTTGTTTTGCTCTGGCAGTGATGCCAGGCAAAATTTACAGTTTGTAATTCATGGACTAACTGCTTTTATTAATGAGGATGAGTTCTGAGTCTCGTAAGTGTTTTCCTGTTGTTTGCAGGGGACAGATTGTATGCTGTGCTTGTTCTCTGGGCTGCCCTGTGATCGTTATAGCTGTGGGCAGGGTCATTTAAACCAGCTGCACTGGGTCTAACTGTCTGCTCTGTGAAATGAGCCATTGTTCTGGATCCCATTAGCTTGTTTATTTCTGCTGTGCTTTGGGTGGGATGGTCTGCTTGGGAGACCTTTAACTGAACATCAGGGAGTATTGCACAGTCAAATGATTTGGAGATAGGAAAGTATTTTTAATAATGCTTAACGCTGCTGCTTGAATCATTGGGCAAGGCCATTTTGGGAATACACAAAAATTTGGTGAGGCGGGTGATGGCAGCGGCAGTAGCATTTAGTGAAGCCTTGTGGGTAAGGCTGGCTAACCTGGAGGTGGGCAAAGGTTCAACTCAAACTTGTGTTCGCTGCTTATGAACTTGCTGTCTGGGTCTTCCAAGTACAAGTTTTCTGCTATGATTTCACTGAGCTTTCTAGGGAGCCCACATTGGGGTGGATGTATTGCCTTATAGCACCTCTCCCAGTCTTCTCCAGTAGAAATTGTTTCTTCTGGTTCCATTAATCCCCACACCTGTCACTATGGGTGGCAAATCTAATCAAAGTTAACCGTTTCTTATTTTGGGGAAAAGAGTTCAGACCCCAAGTTTTTCCAGGATGAGGAAATCTGGTGCTGCGACTCTCTTAAGCCCTGTGAGGGTAGCAAAATGTTTGTTGATTAAACCCAAGTCTTGAAGCTTCTATTATACAGCTGCCTGCTGCAGCCCAACTCTGCTGTTGCAAAACCCCTTCCCTGTCTTGGCTTGCAACACTCCTTGCCGTTTCAGTACAAGCCCTACATTCTCTTTGCTGGTTCATGGCATGCAGCCTCTCCTGCTGTATCCTTCAGACCCAACTTAAAGCCCCTCTGCTAGTTATCTCCCTTTCTAGTCTATGTTTATACGTGTCTTCTCAAACAAAGTCTCTGCTACTCAGTGGGATTCATAACTAAGGCATATTTCTACAAATACACTACTACCTTAATTCACCTGTGGTTTATCTACAGAGCAAAGTGGTGGTACCAAATGCTAACAAATGTTTGCTCATGTAAACCATCTCGTGTCAGTAACAGTATTGGTGAAGACATGATAGCACAGGCTTTAACGTACGCTGGAAGCTGGAGGATGTGCCAGGATCTGTGGAGTGCTTGTGCTTTGCTTAGTGGAACCTGCCTGTCTTGTCTCTGAGGATACTGCTCCTAGTGTCTTCTAAGTCAAATGTGCTGCACTCTGTCCTTCCTTTTCCTGTGGGGATCCACCCTTCATCTCTTTAGTCACATTTTGTGAGGATGTCCTGAGAATGATGGTACTGGAGGAACTGAAAGTGTGCAGATATGCTTGCAGAGAATTTAAGTCTCCAGCAGGGACTAGAAAGTGGTAATGGATTTGTAATGGATGCACTCTACTGAATTAATTAATTTTCTTTTGGTTTCAGGCACTGGAAAGTGACTATGTCAGTGCACACCTCCATCGCTGGATAGATCTGATTTTTGGCCACAAGCAACATGGCTCAGCTGCGGTGGAGGCAGTTAACACCTATCACCCTTACTTCTATGGAGACAAGATGGACCTCAACAACATTAAAGATCCTCTGATTAAGAGCACTATCCTGGGTTTTATCAGCAACTTCGGACAGATACCAAAGCAGGTACCACTTTATCATGAGAGTAGAGAGCATAATTTATTTTGATCTTGTAGTATTTCAACTGGAAAGCAAGAATAGAAACTTAAATCAGACACATTTTCTGGTTTAAATCTGCTGAAAGATGGACTATAGACTTCTCCATATTGTGTACTACATCAGTATGCACCCACATACAGGTGTGTCATTCCACTTTCTAATCATTCTGTTCTTGTTGTATGCCATACAGCTGTGGCATCAAATCTGAGTTCTGCTCCTTCAGTACAGTCACATGAGTAACCACTAGTCTGGGAATGGGTACTGTTAAATAAAAGCAGCTCAAAGTCTCACCTATACTTTTTTCTCTTCTCCCGAATTGCTGGGATTAGCTTCCTATCTCTGTGAGGAAGGGATGTAGTCTGATGAAAATGTAATAAAGGGTAAGATTTTCTTTTAATGAAGAGGTTCATGTATGACAGTCCTGGAGTCTATGATTAAGGATTTAAACAGATGTCTCTCCTGCATGATCTGGCAAATGGCGATTCATTTTTCAATGCCATTCCTTTGTCTTAGCTCTTCACGAAACCACATCCATCCAGGAATGCCCAAGGGAAAAGTTCATCAGGAAGAGAGGCTGTGCTGTCCCTTCACTCAAGTGGAATTCTTCCTCCTTTTATGAGCAGCCTGCAAAATCTGAAGCTCTCACCAGTTACAATAAAAGGTGCTGCAGGGGCTGTGCTCCATTTTCTGAGCTAATAAGTGCAGAAATCTTGGATGGGGTGAATCTGGATTTTCAAGAGCACAAAAATAGTCACACAGCTTTGTATGAATTGGAACAATCAAGATCCCTTCTGCCAATTATTATTTGTGTATGTGTGTATTGTGAGTGGGCATTGAAAACTCTCAAATACTCAGGGGAAATCTTGAAACTTCTGTTGCAGAGTTCAGAACAGACTTTTTTTGTAAGATACCTAAATCTTTTCTCTCTTCTACATTCTGAATATGTTAAATTGAAACATAAAGCTCACTGTTTTCCATTCTCATTCTCTCTTTTTATATTCAACAGCAAAGTAAATACTGTCTATCTTTCTCCGCTTATCTTCATCACTGGAGTAATACAAAAATTCCTCCTGCTGTGCCCCTTCCCCCCTCCCATGTTCTTCTTTCCTTCCTAATGCAAAACAAGAAGAAACACGTGATGGGCTTT
>VYZW01037387.1:7183-23251 GCA_013401315.1 Balaeniceps rex | reverse complement strand
CTGTTTCAGATGTGAACTCTTTGTGTGCAGGTCATTGTAATGAAGAGATCTTTGGGAGTCGGTTATGCAGCGGTCGACAATCCAATCTTCTACAAACCCAATACTGCCATGTTGTTGGGAGATGCTAAGAAGACTTGTGATGCCCTGCAGGCCAAAGTCAGGGAATCGTATCAAAACTAAATACTGATTTATATTCCACTCGTGGTTGCAACTGCAGTTTTGTCACAAAGGTCATGGAAAACAAGAATTAGAAGAATCTCTTACTGTCATAAAGCAGCCAGCATTTGGAGAAGACTGCGTTGACTCCTAGGAGATGTAGTTCAGTCAGGGAATGTAGGCTTTTATGAAAGGATGGGCACGTTAGCCCTTCAAACTAAATCTCCCATGAGGCAATGCATTAAAGACCGAAAATGTGCTTTTTAAGGTTAACATTGAGCTGTTAGAAGTAGGAACTAATAACTTATGTTCATCTTTAAGTAGTTATTCGCTTCTTCCTCCTAACTGTCTGTACTTCTGTCATGGAAATTCACTAAAAAATACTGTGCCAAAATTTTATTCTGTCTTACCAATGCTGTTCTTTGGCAAGTATGGACAAAACAACTATTTATTTCATCAAAAGTTAAAGCAAAATTACAAACAGATACAAACAGATGCAAATACATGCTTACATGATTTGAGATTCTGAACATAATGTTCTGTTACATCTCTATAGAAAAATTGAGCTGTTTCTTCTGTGGATTGTATGGATGCTGTGAATCAGGAACATTTTAGGAAAGTTACTTTTCTTTAGAATACAGTTCCACTTTTTTGTAATGCCCACTTAAATTATATAAAATGAAAGGGACCTACCAAGTGATCTTCAAGCCTGACAAAGAAATGTACACTTACTTGCACTGCTTAACTGTTTTAAGCAGCTGCTAAATTCTCCATCTTTTCCAGTTGTTGCCTTTTTAAGTGTCTGAGGAAAAATGTGGTCCAGTTCTGCACAGGCAGACCAGCTTGCCTATCTGATCTGTTCACAGAATTTGGACCACAGTGTTTCAGTTTTTCTTCACTTAGACTTTTAACTGTATTTGCTACTTTAAAATTTAGTGATGCTTTCTGAATTAACATTTTTGTGATGCTGGAAAAGGTACTCTTGAATGTATTTAAGATGCTGGAGTTTATTAGAATTTTTCTAAATAAATATGCTATTGTTTGGACAGCACAGAAACATACCAAACTTAAAATCCAATGTTTTGATTATTTGACTTCTCCGTAATCTAATTAAAAGCACTGTTAAATTCCCATAATAAGTTCAGCAAAGAATTAAATTAAATTATGACATAGATTGCTGTTTTGTTTTTATTATGTTAAGTGTACTTGAGTGGAACTCAAAATATTTGCTTAATAAAATGAATTTATCATGTTTCCATAATGATGTAGCAACTGTCCATGGTGACGAAGGCTAAATAGAAATAGCTGTACTTGTGTTAGAAAGCATTCATATCTGGGAAAGACAAACTATTATGAAGTCTTGAAATTAATGCATCTTGATTGATAGAACAAACTTTTTTTTATTACACCATGTATAAAGACCTCATATAAAATATAGTATTTCTACTTAGCTACCTCTGTTTTTATGTGAAGATCACTTAAAACAGACTTCGAACAGGTAATGCATTAAGAAATGTAACGGTGTATGAAAGAAGCTACCCTTTTTGCAAATCTTTTATATAATTTGAAATAAAAATTATCATGTAAGCATTAATATGTTGTACACTGCAGGAAAAGACTTGTAATGAAATTTTAATTTAAAACATCATGGCAGCTATATTTGAATGTAGCATGTATGGCCTCTTGATTTCACTGTATTCAACTTTTCTTTTTGGTCTGCAAAAAATAGGAGGTAAATGGGAGAAGGGGAAAGACAAGGAAATAATCCTCTCTTTCTCTCTCTCCCCCTCCCAGCTAAGCAAAAAGGGGATATGAAGGGATTTAACATCCTGAAGTGTTAATTTTTGTTTTGTCAAACTTGAAGTATCTTAAGTGTGGTATGCAACATGTCTCTGCTTATAGGTAGCTAATATAAGAATTAGCTTTTCCTTTGTATTTGGAAAAAACCTCATACTGTTATGTTGGATCAGAGGTACCAGTGTTATCCTTAAAACTGTGCTTTACCATGGAACACCAGGTAATTGTTGAAGTGCTAATAAAAAGTCGATTATTTTTCTTTATTGATCACTGTCTCTTTTCTCTCCTGTTGTGTTTCCTGAGTAGGTAAGTAGTCTGAGATTCTTTCTGGGAGTTAGAAGATCAAAATGCCACCAAAGGATGTTGAGAGTGAAGAATGTAGTGAAAAGGAATCGTAGTGAAATACGCATATTTCTTTTCTTTTTTTAATTTGAATGGTTCTTTAAAATATTAATTCTAGGTATGGCTGGTGTCACCTGACCTTAGCAACTTCACTATGAGCTCTTCTGGTAAATGAAGAGGGTTAGACAACTTCTGAGAGCAGTTGATGCCAGTATGTGTTGCCTTTTTGACTTAAAAAAAAAAGAAAAAAAAGCTGTAAGAACCAACTTGAGTACCTCATTTTCCATTGGCTGAGGTGCGAGATGAATCCTATCCCCTTGAGCCTGATACCACATAAGTTTGCTTCAGCTCTTAGTTATTTAGTTCTAAAGAACTGAAGTTTATTTGTTGTGATTTCAGTTTCTGCCTTCAAAGTGAATGATAAATGGTTTCAGCCATCTGATAGTCTGTTCAATTGTATCATTGCACAAGTCTGACATGCAACTTTCATGTTTTCTTCAAGCTTTGGTCAAGCTAAGACTTGAGGTCTCTTGCAGAGGGTGCAGCCTGGTGTTGATTCACGAGGTAACCTCTCTTCCCTCTTGATTGAGCAGCCCACCTGGGAGGCATATACCCATAGTATATGGATTTGTAGTCTGACAAATGGTAAAGCCATAGCCTGTGTCCTTTTGTGGATCTGACTGCTAGTTTGAAGATTTTACTCTCTCTACCCCATCTCCAGCTGCTTATTATCACCCAAGAGTTATAGCCTACCTCAGGCAAGCTATGAAGATCTGTTCTGATCAGATCATGGCAAAGCAGTGCAGCAAGAACAAAAGGAGAGGATGGAGGACACTGATCTCTGTTCAGCTGGTGGAACTTTTCCAGTTTGCAGTGTGTGTCCATGGTCGTGAGACACCTTGGATCTTTATTTTTAATACAAGTTGTTGCACTCCTAAAGTTATAGAGGACTTTAGTTTGGAAGGATCCTCTAGAGATAATTTTGTCCAGTCCCCTGTTGCAAACAGATCCAGTTTGATCAGATTGCTCCAGGCTTTGATTTGAACATCTCCTGAATGGAGATTCCACAGCTCTCTGTTGTTCTCCTATTCCAGTGTTTGATTCTTCCCATTGTGAGCAATTTTTTTTTTTAATGTCTAATTGGAATTTCCTTTGCTGCAACTTGTGTGCATTACCTAGCCTAATTCTGTTACTGTGCCCCTCTGAGAAGTCTGTTTTCACCACTGTCTTGTGGAAAACAACAGGAAGATTCTGCCCTTACCCTTCTGAGACTGACAAACCCACTTCTGTTTCTCCTTGTATGTCATGTGTGAATGATGGCTCCCAGTTTGGCTCACTTAGGTATGTCAGTGGTTTCTTGTACTGGACGTGCGAATCCAGACAGTCTCACAAGTATAAAGTGCAGGGGTATCATCACTTCCCTTACCTGCCAGCTATATGCTTAGTGATGCAGGCCAATACGCAGTTTGCCTTTGCTGCAAGGTTGTGCTGCTGTTTCATGATGGTCTAGTGGGACCATCTCTTTGTTTTCTGCAGAGCTGTTTTCTAGCTAGTCAGCTCCCACTCTGTACTGTTGTATGGGGTTATTCCATCCTGAGTAATGGACTTCACATTTGCCTTGGAACTTAATGAGATTCCTGTCAACCTGTTTCTTAGCCTGCTGAGGTCCCTCTGGCAGTCATGCCCTCCAGTGTATAATTTGTTCCTGCGATTTGCTAAAATTTATGAGCTTGTGAGTGGCTGGAAATGGAACAATGCGTCCAGGTCAGTTATAAAGACAATAAAGAGTGTTGACTTCGGTACTGACCCCCTGTCCTGGTTTCGGCTGGGATAGAGTTAATTTTCTTCCTAGTAGCTGGTGTAGTGCTGTGTTTTGGATTTAGGATGAGAATAATGCTGATAACACACTGATGTTTGAGTTGTTGCTAAGTAGTGTTTGTACCAGTTAAANTTTACTTTTTTTTTTTTCTGATTCTCTTCCCCCATCCCACCGCGGTGGGGAGGGTGAGCGAGCGGCTGTGTGGTGCTTAGTTGCTGACTGGGGTTAAACCATGACACCCCCTCATGAATGCTACTGGTACTTCACCACTAGCTGGACTTCGTACTGTGATCACAACCATTTGAGTCTGGTGGACCAGCTAATTTTTGACCTAGTCGATATTCCACTTATGCAAACTGTATGTCACATGAATACTGTGGGAAACCTTGTCAAAGGCCTTGCTAAAAATCAAGATGTGTAACACCCATTGTTCTTCCTGTGTCCACAGGGTCGGCCATCTCACTGTAGAAGGCAGGCAGGTTGGTGAGGCATGATTTGCCTGTGCTAAAATTGTGCTGCCTGTTCCTAGCCGCCTTGTCTTTCATAAAGTTTCCAGTGGAGTTTGCTATGTAACCTTCCCAGGGTTAAGGTTAGGCTGCCTGGCCTATTGTTTCCCTGTCCTCCCCCTTGCCCTTCTTGAGCCACTGACTTATTACTCAGATCAGAAATTAAATTCTACCTTTGTAAAAGCTGCTGTTTGTAACAAATACACTGTTTGCTTTCTGTCCTGAAAAGTACGAAGTTTTGTTTTGTTTGGGTAAATTGGCTTTAACTTCTTATAAGTGGGGGAATTTCACTGATTACAAAATGATGAGTTTGCAGTTATGTGATCTATTAATCCATCAATCTGCTTCTCAAGCTCTTGCTTCAGTCTGGAATTTTAGAAACCATATCATAATCCAATGAGTCATACATATCCTGCTATGTCAGTTCCTCATAGCAAGCATGTGATTCTGGTCCATTCAAATACGGAAACTGGGGACTGAACCTACTTTTGCATTTTGCTTTGAATAAAAAGCTGGCTTTTGGAGTGAATCAGAGTTTTTTCCACTTGTTAAGTTTTGGTTTCTGTTGCGGAGCAGTCTTGGAGCACACAAACTTCGATTCTTTTGAAGCCAAACTAGAAGATGCATTAGAGCCGTGAATGAACATTCAGTCTGCAGGACCAGATTAGAGGTAGTCCACAGTAAACACCCTCAAACATATAGGAGTGGATTTCATATCCTCAGCACCGAGTGCCTTGTTTGCCAGGCTTGATTCAGTTTGAATACTGGGAGATCTAGGTACTCTGTTCTGTACCTCAGTAGTACAGTTCAAATACTTGTTTCATAAGACTTGCAATGAGTATTGTTCCAACCATATCACTAGTGTGCGGTGGTTTAAAAAAACCCCAAAACCTACAAATGTTAATGACTCACATAATCCAACTGCTCTGTAGCTACCCAGAGGATATATTGCATTAACTGCATTAGACTAATGTGATAATGGTTCTTTCTGAGGGGAAGATATGTACTTACACATTTTCATAAATGGGCTTAATATTCAAAGTTCCAAGTTCCCCAAAGGTGATGTTTTGAAGTAGCAAAACCAGTTGTAAAACATTAATTAAAAAGGTATTAGTGGGAAATTAAGAGACTAATTTATAGTCCTTATTCAAGGGCGATCATCATAATGACTTCTAAGGAAAGAACTTTTTCTCCAGTTGCAAAGATAATGAGAAATGTTAGCTAATGAGAAGAGAGTGAATGGCGAAAAGTGTTAGAGGAAACATAACATAACTGTTCTGCTTTCTCTATTTCACTTTTGCCTGGAGACAGATTTTCCCTGAGAATGAGGGAGATCATACTCTTCAACTGAACATATGCATAGATAGTTTGTGTTCTTTCTTTAATGACAGCTGATCAGCCTCATTTTTTCCCATATGCTCCAAGACTGCATGTAGCCCTGTACATCACTCTGAAACCTGGCACAACAACTTTCTGCACAGCATATACAAATTATAAAGTAATACCCAGTTTTACTCACCTATTGTAGAAATGGCTCTCTCAGTTCTACATTGCTGATTTTTAAACTCACATGCTTTTTTGAACGCTGTAGGTTGTAATTCTGCAAAGCAGTTTCAGTTAGACAAGGATATGGAAAATAACTATTAAAACTTATTTACTAAGTACAGCTGTGTTTGGAATATTATGTGAACGAAAGGTACAAAATATGTTACACATTTTGAAAATAGGGTCAAAGTGGGTCAGACAAGATGGAGAAGAAATTGTACGTCAAGTAAAGTAGTCATGCTGCAAAGATCAGACCTTTACTTCACATGTAAGTATAGCTTCGAAAATAAGATTATACACAATGCAGTTCTGTTAGATGTGCTGAATATGACATTTACTGACACTATGATGTTTTGCAATTAGGCATGAAACCAGGTAGAGACGCTATGTGTCTCTTGACCTTCTTTTCCTGTCCCTTGTTGACAAAACCCATAAAATTGCTTATTATCCAAACCTTTCCCTATTAAAGGAAGGAAGCAACAAAGGAACTGGAGGACAAAAGGGCTGAGGGGGCTTCACACTCAGAAGTGTCTGCTGAAAGAAGATTGCAGTTGAACTCTAGCACAGCATGAAATTAAGTTATTCTATTACATGGTCAGTCTAACCCATAATTCAAAAAATCCCTAGCAGAATGGAAACTAACAGCTAGTGAACATAAAAAGCTCAAGCAGATGTTAAAGCTGTCTCATGCAGTAACAACTAGCAGTTGCCCATTCTCCATATTAAAATATTACAGATGTGGATAGGCAAAACCATTTGGTTTTCTGATTTTACATTCTCAGGAGCTCATTGTCATAGGCCAGGGTATAATGAACTTAAGTTTTCAAGTGTTTTATGGTGGATTTGTTAATGTGAGGACACAACACAGGAAGTTGGCTCTTCTCTAATTTATAAGCACATCAACAATCCTTATTTTTCATCAGCATTCTGTCCCCAGGTGTATCCATTGAATGTTAGTTTAGTGAACCATATAATTTGAGGTGATCTAATTATATTTGGATTTTAAAACCAGAGAAGTATAATCAGCATAGTGCAATGTGCTAAGTATTGTTATAATTTTCATGTTACCTTCCTGATGTAACGACTTCTTTTTTTAAACTTTCAGAGATATCATAGCCCACTCTTTCTACCTGGTCAATTAGATCTGTGAACAGTGTTAAAGTTAGCCATGGAGCTGCTGAATTTTGCCTGTAGACCTCAGAACCTTTTTTTTTTTTCTGCAGGGCCATGGAGCAAGAGTAGGTATCTGTTGCCTTTTTAACTACTTGTGCCTTTTTTGGTTTGTGTGAAATCATCATGGTATTTGGTGTTTAAATGCTAACTCTTGCTGAGGCATCTAATTTCTGTTGTCCTCTGGAGGTAGTCACCTTTGCATTTTTTGTGGAGTTGATCTTACCGGAAACCATACAGTAGCCCCACCTTACTGTCTTGTATCTATAACTCTGTCAGCAAGCTAGAAGAGAGAGGCAGCTTCCCATCTCTGCTGTAGACTGACCGTTGTGGTTGGTCCTAAAATGTTACTCTAACATTTGTTTCCAAATATAAACCTCATTTTTCTTTACTGTGAGGGTGGTGAGACACTGGAAGAGGTTGCCCAGACAAGTTGTGAATGCCCCCTCCCTGGAAGTCTTCAAGGCCAGGTTGGATGGGGCTTTGAGCAACCTGGTCTAGTGGAAGGTGTCCCTGCCCATGGCAGCGGGGGTTGGAACTAGATGATCTTTAAGGTCCCTTCCAACCCAAACCATTCTATGATTCATTTGCTCTTTAAGGTAGCTGTAAATCTCTTATGTTCATTAAAGATCTGAACACAGTGAATATGGCCTGAATGGGAGATGATATGAAAGAGAAACTTCAGTTTTAGTTTGGAAATATACCCTAGTGTATTACCTTCAGATTACCATAGTCCTCATGTTAGACACATGTTGCAATTCCTCAGATTTATTAAAATGGATTTTATTAAAAGGTTGAGCAAAACGATGTTGGGATGAAGCTGAGGTGACAGTGAAGACCAAAATACAGCGAAGAGCTCAGTGTAACAACTGCTGTAACGTTGGAGGTAAAAAGACTTGCATTGGTTGTCCTGCAGGTGTTCTGGGTTGGTCTCCCTGATGAATTGCAGTGTACACCTCTGGATAAGAAGGAGGCATCTGAAGTTTTATGTCCTTTATTTGTCAATAAATTGACAAATGAGAAAATTTTCAAGAGGAGGTGAGTTTGACTTCAGTAACAATCAATTCTCTTTCATTCTATTCAGGGACCAGCTCTGTGGCTTTGGACTGAACAGTTAAATCTCAGTGTTTGAATGGATGTTATATACTTCCATCTCAGAAAATGTACAATGAGTTACAAACAGCAACCATTTTTTAAGTAAGTAGGAGTCTTAGCAACACATTGTTTCTGTGCACGCATTCTTCTCAAAATAATAGTCTTTAAAATTGTCAGCTCTTAAAAAGAAAAAGAAGAAAGCTGGATCTTTTACCAACCAGAACCTGGAACACAACACATATAGTCTCCAGGCTTTTCCTGTGTTAGTTTTATGTTTGTTAGCCAATATTTTACCATTAGTTTTCAATAAACCTGAGGCAAAGCCTTCCATGAATAAGATAACTTCTCACTGAAAGTAGCTATAAAAGCATTTTAGCCTACTTGTCTCTTTTTAATTCAGAAATAAGTTCTAATATTTGGAAGATATGTCTTTGAGAAGATGTTTTGTTAGAATTGTTCCTGCACACAATGCTTTTTTTTCCCCCAAAAAAGCTTGGTGAGATGCAAAAGTCAGTATTTGAGCCTTAGTTTTCAACTAGTATCTTTTTAATTTTATCTTCAAAATATACTGACTTGACTCTCAGCCAGGCTTACCTAATAATATATTAGGTTAGGACAGGGAAGTAGCTCAGGTTTTGATCAGTTTGACATTAAGTTTACCATACCTGAAGACTTATGTTCTTTGCAGGAAATACTGAAGCATTCTGCCAGAGCTTAATTTAATTAATATTTTTCCATTTCCAAGCAGAGGTCATATCAACTCCCTTTCGTCTATTTAACTCCAAAAATTGCTTCCCTTATGGCTTTTGCTTTTAAGAATAGTTGTAATTGGTTTGGGAATTACTCTGATGAACTTACAGTATAACTTGTATTGGGTTCATTTTGTGGGTGAAAGTTTGTTTTGGTTATTTTCTTAATTGTCTGCATTTTGTGTTGGAGGAGGTGGCTATGGTTAATAGGAATGGAAACATGGAAAAGAATTACCATAGTTTGCAAGCATTAAATTATGCTGAATACAAAGGTAGCAGGAAGGGAACAGAGACAAATAGGAGTGGGGCATCTAAAGCGGCTTTTTTTTTGTGAAAATTTTAGGTTTTGTATATTAAAGTTTCATCAAAATAAAGACACAAGAATATACTTTATCCAGTCTGCATCTGGTGCTATATCCACAAATTTCAGTGCTCCTAATAGGAATTATTTGTGATTTATGCCAGTATTCACAAGCTGTCAAAATAGAGACATTTCGGAAATGTAAATGTTGAGGTTTTTATCTTTGAAATGTGAAATTCATATTTTCTGATTAAAGTATAGATAAAACAAACCATTATCCCCTCACTGCATTGTATTTCTTGTGTAGAAAATATTTTTTTGGTGCCCAAAATAAGGAATGGTTCAAAAAGAAAGCCCCTTAAAGAACAGTGTGATTCAGACCTTTGTGTCCCTGGGAAGGTTTGATACTCTGAGAAGGGGAGTCCCAGTTTGCCTCATGACTGCCCTGTGATGGTGATACCTCTTCTTTACAAGAGGAGTTAGGATATTTGTCATCCCAAGCACTATGTAAGTGTTCAGGATAGAATCATAGAATTGTTTAGGTTGGAAAAGACCTTTAACATCATCGAGTCTAACCGTTAACCTAACACTGCCAAGTCCAGCACTAAGCCATGTCCCTAAGCACCACATCTACCTGTCTTTTAAATACCTCCAGGGATGGTGACTCCACCACTTCCCTGGGCAGCCTGTCCCAATGCTTGACAACCCTTTCCGTGAAGAAATTTTTCCTGATATCCAATCTAAACCTCCCCTGGCGCAACTTGAGGCCATTGCCTCTTGTCCTATCACTTGCTACTTGGCAGAAGAGACCAACACCCACCTTGCTACAACCTCCTTTCAGGTAGTTGTAGAGAGCGATAAGGTCTCCCCTCAGCCTCCTCTTCTCCAAGCTAAACAACCCCAGATCCCTCAGCCGCTCCTCATAAGACTTGTGCTCCAGACCCTTCACCAGCTTCGTTGCCCTTTTTTGGACACACTCCAGCACCTCAATGTCTTTCTTGTAGTGATGGGCCCAAAACTGAACACAGCACTCGAGGTGTGGCCTCACCAGTGCCAAGCACAAAGGGATGATCACTTCCCTACTCCTGCTGACCACACTATTTCTGATACAAGTCAGGATGCTATTGGCCTTCTTGGCCACCTGGGCACACTGCTGGCTCATAGTCAACCGGCTGTCANTAGAATCATAGAATTGTTTAGGTTGGAAAAGACCTTTAACATCATCGAGTCTAACCGTTAACCTAACACTGCCAAGTCCAGCACTAAGNTGCATGGGGTTGTTGTGACCCAAGTGCAGGACCCAACACTCCACACAATTGGCCTCAGCCCATTGACCCAGCCTGTCCAGATTCCTCCATAGAGCCTTTCTACCCTCAGGCAGATCAACACTCCTGCCCAGCTTGGTGTCACCTGCAAACTCACTGAGGGTGCACTCGATCCCCTTGTCCAGATCATTGATAAAGATATTCAACAGAACCGGCCCCAACACCGAGCCCCGGGGAGCACCACTTGTGACCGGCCACCAGCTGGAGTTAACTCCATTCACCACAACTCTTTGGACCCAGCCATCCAGAGAGTTTTTTACCCAGCGATGTGGAAAATCATTGCCAGAAAATAAGCACATCTTTTAAGGCTAGTGTTTTGCCGTCATTTATTAAAATCCTGTAAGAATAAATATTGTTGAGGTCCAAACAGTGGGGGTGAAGCTCTGTTTGTATGTGTGTTGGTGTATGTAAATATGAGTTGTCAAAATATAGGTTTCAGCTGATATTATCTCTACAAACAGATTTTGCTTGAACATCTAAGACTTTTACATATGCTCCTGCCAGTTGCATGTTTAGATTTTTTTTGAAAGCTTGTTCCAGGAATGTCAAAGTTAGCTCTCTTTGGCTTAGCTTGTGTTCCCATTATCTCTGAGAAATAATCCTTATGCAGAATGTGCAATGGAGCAGCTATGATATTGTCTTCTCCAAAAGACCTTTCCTTCTTGGAGAGTTGGTTGTTGCTATTGTTTGGTGGCCTGTTGTTGTCATAACAGACTAAAAATGAAAGAGAGAGTTGACGTCTTTTATTAGGCAACTGATGTAGTTGGTAAAAGAATAGACACATTTTTCAGACCTCATTTTCTTCTAGTTGGAAATGGCCTTGTACTCAGCTTCGAAGGGTATGTTAGCCTGAAAGCTTGTCTGGTTCTTTTCCCAGCAATATTGTTTGGTCTTACATGATTTCTTCTTACAAAGCTTGTTTTCTGTGGTATGTCAGGCAAACCTGTACCTTCTAACATTTCTTATTGCTATGGGATCTAAAATTATTAAATATTAATATAATTTAATATAATTAAATTAATATATTTAATATAATTAAATTAATATATTTAATATAATGAAATAAACTATCAGGTGTGTTTTTCTGGCATTTATTCTTAAATGACTTTGCCCATTTTCTTTAGCTGCAATGTTTGTTAACCTTCTCATTTGAAATCCTAAAATCTTGAAAATTCTTAGGTAAGAATTTAAAATAGAATGTACATGTTACTATTAACACAGCAAAAAAACGAAACATCTTGCTGTAAGTAAGCTACAGCAAATATAGGAAGTTGTGCATGCCTGGTGAACAAGTAGAGAGGATATTTCAAGGTAGAAGAAAGTACAAAATTTTTTAAATACTATATTGTGTTTTCTAGCATTTGATGTCCTTCAGAGCAGGGTACTGGATTTGAATGTTTTGTCAAATACTTCTTCAAAATCAACTAAAATAATTCCAGTCTGCTACAGAGTTACATAGTTCATAGCATTCTCTTATTACTTAACTGGATTCCAGTCTGTATCTTGGTCATCGATAACAAAATAATACAAAGTAAAGTAAATGCCTGCTATCCCAAAGCTGTATCATAATCATGCAATGTATTAATCCTAGCAGTTTTCATGACACAAATGGTCAGTGGCTGCCTTTTGATGGGACCCAAGCTTCTTTTCTGTGCTGCGACCTTTTTCAGTGAGTTTCTGTATCAGTTGTAAGAACAACAGCAAGGTCTGGTAAGTCCCCAATGCTGTGACTGGGCCTTATGCTTGAGACTGTCATAGGAGATCTCCCACTTTCTTGGGATCCTTCCAGAGTGCCCAGGTTGGAGATCTGTCCATCCCCATCTTCCCTGGTGCATAAATTCTGCCCATGTGATGTTATTGTGAGAAGTGTTCAGTAAAAACAGATTAAGGAGATGATTTGGTAGATCTTTATGTAACATTATCTATGCCGAGCCAGTTGGTATGGAAATGCTTGATTTTTGAGCCCATAAAAATGAGGTTGAATGTAGTTTATAAGTATGGAAGTACCTTTGGATATCAGATATTTGTAACAATATTACTCAAGCAAAATGCTGCTTCTGTGTTCCTTTTCCCAGTCCTAGCAGAGCCTTCTTGGGATTTTTCAGACACAATTTCTAAATACACCTACTCAATTCAGCTGTTAATATGTGCTTTTGAGAATATTCTATGCAGCACTTTGAGATTTGATGTATATTACAAACAGATAACAAATTTTGTAGGAGTACCTTTAGGAAATCACTTTTCATTTTGTTTTTTTGAGGATTAAAACAAGCTGTAACATAAATGGCTTTGCGATCAAATGCCACTGCAAACCTGAACATCAAAATCCTCATTTAAATGTGATCTGGGCTTCCTGTCTACCTCCCTAATCCTTGTGTCATTCTGCCTTGTGATTTTTTAGTGAGGGTCCTGAAGAAGTTCTCCTCAGACAGAAAAACTGGTTGACTTGCTATGGGCACTTGGAGAAAACAGGGAGCAGAAGAAGGGAGGGAGAAAGATATGGATGCTGGAGCACCTGGCTTGAGAGTTGAACAGTAATTGACTGTACCAGCCACTGGATGTCACTTGTTCCACATAAATATGTGTAAGAAGTTAATAGTCTGGCATCAGAGAAAACAGTTTGCATGTCTGTTGTGAACATGGAAATGGTGCCAAGGTAATCGCGGGCAGCAGAATACTTCTTTCTCTGCCTTGTGCTTTTTCATCTGAAAATTAGAAGAGGTTAATTTGAAGTGACATCTTGTTGCCCTGGAGCACAAAATGCTTGTAGCTGAGCTTTGCCTATGTCGCCCTGTAATGCTGCTTAAGTGGGGTTTAGGTGTTAGCTTTCCCTGTAACGTGTAACTGTGAGACAGCCATGAGGAACGTCCTATTTCTGCCACTACCATGCTGATCTCCATCCCCTCTGTAGCATTAGCATTGACTTGCACCATAAGTTCGAGTCAACAGAAATGTGGTTTTCACAACAGTGCTTTCGACCTTCTGTGCATTTGTAGGTTTGTCTTAAAGACAAAAATGTGGGCATAGAGAAAGATACATCAAAGGCAGAAAAAGGAAAGATGCAGCCAAAAAAAAAAAAAGAGAAAAGACCGAAAGGAACACGACCCAAGAGGAAGTATTCTCTTCTGCTTGTTATGTCAGTCCTAACAGCAGCATCGGACAACATTAGCAAAGGACTGGAATAAAAGGAAGAAGGGTCTTCTCTTGACTAAGCCACAGAGAGCTGTGGTAAGTCTTTTTCAGTTATGAGTCAATGCATATACAGGTAACCCTCAGTCAGAGCACACTGTCCCATTACTTCTTTTCTGTTCCTGGCTAAATTTACATCTTTCTGGTAAGTATGTAAAATAATAAAATACAAACAATGTTCTAAATATCTTAACAAAATAAAAGCAAATACGTGAAATAAATATAAAATATATAAAATGCATAATATAAGCAAAATATATATCCAATATGCCCTAATTAATGAGCTTAACATCATTGCCATCTTTACAATATTAATAATATTAATACTTCCTGTAGTGTCAGAATGTTCTTTTCTACTGAAATGCTTCCTGTCTAGTTGTCAACTCTTAAAATTTTACTGGTATTTAGGATGTAGAATGACATCTTCTCCTTAGTGAAGTGTCGTCTACTTCTCCCAATGACTTCAGGTTGAACAGGTTTTTCCCACGTGTGATGAGTTGTTCTGAAGTGCTATGGCATTCTCACAAAAAAACCTCAACCCCAAACAGAACTGTCCCCTGTCGTGTGGGAAACAAAATTTTAAAAAAATCATCCAGTGAAAAATCAGTTCTGATTTTTATTTCTAACCAAAACTTTTTGTTTAAAATGAAAATACATGTTGCATCTTACAAAATTCTATGCACTTGACTTTGAAGAATAGAAGTTCAAGTGTGGATCCAATCTAAAACCCAGCAATTATTGTTAACAATTTTGCTCCTACTTGTCATTCTCCTGAAACTTATGACATAAACACTTAAATGATAGTGCCTTTACAGGGTACGGTAATACATTTTTATATATGTTTGTATTTGTAATTTTTTGTTAAGTTTCACCTATTTATGGTAAATTGCTATCTTAAAGCTTTATTTAGTGCTCTGGAAAGCTTTTTAGTTTTTACAGTAATATCTCATTAGTGTGTTTAAAACAGAAATAGTCTTCTTTTCCCTTCTTGTGTTTTCATCATCTGATGTCATCTGCTGTTAAAACTCAAGTAAGAGTCACTGCACAGTAGGGTCTCAGGTAGTTGCTGGCTACCAACTCTACAGACTTTTTCATTAAAGAATGGTCTCTTTCCAAGGGTCTTTTAGTCAATCCAAGTGTTTTCATGTCTGGTTTTTGATCATGTCTTTTATAAAAAATGTTTTGTCTGTTCATTTCTGTTGTATCTTAAAACTCTACAGTGAAGTGTTCAGTCCCAGTTTTTCATTACTCTCTATAGTATTAACTTCCCAACAGCAAAGGCTGCCTCTGTCTGGTTATTATAAAACCATATTATATACCAATGGAGACAACTGAGCTTGTTTACTCTTAATTACATACAATTCTAGCAGTGTATAATACAAGCCTTTGCTAATTTTGTTTTAACAGTTAAACATATTGGTCAAATTTGGTAAATGATGCCCTAAAGGGCTGTGCTACGGATTACAAAAGCTGAAGCTGCTTTCTGGCACTGAATATTTTAATTAAAAATATGAGTGGAGCTTTTGTAATCACACACATATGAGGAATGGAAAAATGCAAAGAAATAAAAAATTCACCTTCAACTTCTTGTTGTGCACTTCAACAATTTTTTTTTTCTTGTCAGATATATACCATGAAATTTCAAATGTCCCAAATAGAATTTGGATAAGGAAGGAGACAGCTATTTAGAATCATTGAATCATAGAATGCTTTGGGTTGGAAGGGACCTTTAGAGGTCATCTAGTCCAACCCCCCTGCAGTGAGCAGGGACATCTTCAACTAGATCGGGTTGCTCAGAGCCCCGTCCAACCTGACCTTGAATGTTTCCAGGGATGGGGCCTCCACTACCTCTCTGGGCAACCTGTGCCAGTGCTTTCTTCCTTATATCTAGCCTAAATCTCCCCTCCTTTAGTTTAAAACCATTATCCCTTGTCCTGTCACAACAGGCCTTGCTAAAAAGACTGTCCCCATCTTTCCTATAGGCCTCCTTTAAGTACTGAAAGGCCGCAAAAAGGTCTCCCAGCAGCCTTCTCTTCTCCAGGCTGAACAACCCCAACTCTCTCAGCCTGCCCTC
>VYZW01037378.1:1904-19614 GCA_013401315.1 Balaeniceps rex | reverse complement strand
TGCATTCCTGATAGCCTCACAGAATATGGGAAGCTAGCCATTAACCCCCAAATATTCTTTCCCTTTCTTTGTCCTTCTGAATTAGTCTTGGTAGCGAGGAAGAATCATGCTGGATGCTGAGAGTGGAGAGCTGCAGGTGTGATGTGCCGTAGCAAGTACGGAACTCCCAATGCACATTTTTAGCTGGCTGGCAGAGTAGCCTGTGGCATGCGTGGTAGCTGGTGTTTTCATGTGTTGTTGGTATAGTTATGGTGATAACGTCTTCAAAATGTTAGAGGGGGGGAAAGTGTTTCTAGGAGCATTAATAAAAATCAGGAGCTGCCATCATGTAAAGTATTGCTTGCGACTTGGGCTTTGGGCAGGGAGTCTGCAGGTAGGAGTGAAGTCTGTCCTGTAAGGCCATCAGATGTGCCGGAGTGGTGAGTTACCGTGAACGAATCCTGGGTGGTTCAGCCAAGGAAAAACACCAAGCGAATCGTTACGTTTAGGGTGACTGCTGGTTTGGCATTGACCTGCCAAACAGGCTAGTCAAGCACACACCTCACCTGCCAAAACAAATGATTTGGATTCTTAAATACCTGTGGCAATGTTAACAACAATTTATGAGAGCTCAGGTAAAATGCTAATTACAAAGCCATGAAATCAGTTTACAACATTTTATTATTTGAAGATCTGTAGATGTTAAAAGCAGTGGAGAGAAAGTTTTGGGGGGTTAAAATGATTTTTAAAGCAAAAATTAAAGTAAACAGCCCTGAACTGATGTAAAACTGTGCATCAATCTGGTGTGTATGTTATAATGTGCACATAAGACATAGTTCAAGTGCGACCTCTCCCGTGGGTTGGTTTATGAGCTGAGGTTCTAGCCCTCTGTGGTTTAAACCCTTTGGTCTTGAAGCTCTTATTTGGTATTTGAATCAGCTCGGTTGCTGTTGCAGACTTGCACACACTGTTCCCAGCAAGTTTCTAGCAGGTTTTGAATCCCAGAGCAGATGTCCCTTTCCTCTAATCGGACATTTTGATTTTCAGTGGTCATAGCAACAAAATGCCCTCCTTGGCCTTCTTGAAGAAAACCTCGCTAGGAAAAGCATTTTAATTAAGAAAATATACTAATTAGCTATCACCTGAAGTGATGATAAGAGTTTCACTTCATTAGCAAGGCTGGGTGTGTTTGGAGAAACTCACCTGGCAACAAGAGGACTCATTTTTCAGGCTATTTTCAATATTTCCCTTCCTGCAGGGAGAAAGCAATCTTAATTAAAACCTGTGAAAAGCAGGGCATTTTTAGCTGGTAATTTACAAAAGTTTCAATAAGTCAAAAGAGGAAAAGACACCTTTTGGCAAATGGTGCATATAGATGTCTGCCAGCAAGCCTGCACTTAGCAACAGGAGCTTTTTATAAACCTGAGAGAGGCTGATGTACTGCTGGAACTGCAGGGTTCTTCTGAGATGAAGGCTGGGGTCAGTGGTGTTCATGAGCGTGTGTCCCCTGACCCAGACAGGGCCTTTAAACCCCCTTCCATCCCATACAATTTATAATACACACTATTTGTGTGCCTGTCAGGAATAATCTGTGCTGCTACAAACCAGAATTTCATGGTCTCATATGCAGTGTGTGCACCCAATTCTGCCCAATTCCAATACCTTTCTGCCTTTGCCCCCAGCTTTTTTTTTCCAGCCATTTTCAGAGATTCTTGAAAGATGGAGAAAGAAAAGTTTGTTTTCAGTATTTAATGCTTGATTCGTGGCCTTTGCTCTTTCAGTCTCTTGCACTGACACGTACAAACCCAGCTTCGGGCATAGCTCAAACACACTATTCAACCATCATGACTACAATGAGATGAGATTGCAATGCAGTGTGATCTCATTCTGGGCGATTCTTTCATGTCCATAGCTCCATTTGGTGCTTGCTCCTAGATCAGCTTGAATTTTTCTCTTGTGTGGGTTTCAATGATTTGTGTTTGTGGGATTTCTCTTCCTCCCCTTTTTTGTCAATTAGAAAGACTTGGTTGTCCTTCCCAGCCAAATGAGCCCATTCAGGTGCATGATGCGGGACCAAAGTTACCATGTTTTGACAAGCCTAACTGTTGGATTAGAAGGACTGGCAGCCCTTTCAGGAGGCTTGTTAAGAAGCCTGATTGAATATTTGTGCTATATTGTTAATACTGGATTAAGGGAGGGTCTTTAAATACCGACTTCCTTTTGCAGATAATGAGGAAGGTACAGGCAAGTGCTGCCGGTCAGGTAGATGCTGAAGATGGGCATTTAATGGAAGACTTCTGAATTGACCAGACTGGAGCTTTCAGGAGGAGCTTAGGAGTGGCCAAGTCAGGTGGCCTTGATTTGAGTCCATTCAAGGTTTGGAGAGCCTCAAGATCTGACTGCAGGAGAACAAGAATTCCCTTGTGTTCTACCCTCCTTAAACTACCAGAAAAATCATCTGATTTAATAATTTTCTAATAGGACATAGTGATGTTGTTGTTGATGTTCATCTAACACAACCCTTTTATTTTCTTTTCATCAGTATTACTTTAAAAATGAATAAAAAGAGTTGGCAGCAGTTAAGATGTCTGGAAAAAAACATAAATAGGAACATCCTTATTGTGGGGGTGACAACTGAGTCAGGTTATTTTGGCAATGCTATTTATAGTAAAGCTCTTCTCCTTAAAATTGCTTAATTAATGCAAACACTGCAAACTGCTGGCCTGATACATTCTCTCCATTTAAAGAAGGAAAAATGGGATTTTTTTTTTTTAACATCAGTCAAATGAAGCCAGATGCACAGACACTGAAGAAAAAATAGTGCTGACATTTCTATATGCATTCTGGATTCTGTCTTCAACAAATATCAGCTAGAGCCAAGCAGTGTGGCAGTTTGGCCCCTAGCCAGCCAACCCTCAATACTTTAAAATCAAGCCATGTATACATTGTCTGATAGTAGTATTGTACGGCAACATACACTGAGCCCTAATCTTTCCTTCTTCATGGTTCCTATTGAGGGCATTTACGTGGTATTTATTGTAAATGCAAAATCTGACCAGGTTGTAGAGGAGTTCTTGCTTCCAGAAATGTGTTGATGCTTAAACTTCACGAGTGATCCATATTTGAGGGTGATTTAAAAATATTGTGCTATACATTCATCTCCATTTGTAGCATAGAAATTGTAAAGAGTACTCTGAAGGATCCAATATTTAATATTATTAACATCTAAGTTGATGTCTTTCTCTCTCTTTTCTCTTTCTCTTTAAGGTCTCTCAAAGTAGACAGTAAGCAAGTAGGCTTTTCCCATTCTCCTCTGCTAAGTATTATTGACAGGACTGGTTAGATGATACACTGTGGCCTTAAACCAGCTGTTTTCACTTAATGAGTAATTGAAATCTATTGAAAATTGAAGTTTACAGGCGTAAACTACAAAGCTAGTTTGAAAAAAGCAAGTCACTGAATTTGCTTAGTCTCCACATGAGTAATTTTGTTTCACTGAAAATAATACAGCTTTGCTGGAAGCTCATGTTGGAAGTTAGGAAGATATTAGCATAAATTGTTTGAAAAATCTCCCTGCTCTTAACCTCATTTCTTCTTTCTGTCTCACCATTTCCATACCTAAGCATAAACCCATGTGAGAACAATTTTTCACTATTTTAAGTGAAGCAAAGTTTATGAGGAAGTTAATATCTTTTATTTGCCGAACTGATACAGTTAGGGGAAAAACAGGCAGACCTTTTGCATACAATTCCTCAGATCATTGGAGATGGTATTGGGTTCCCGAAATCTTGTCTGTTTTCTTTTAAGTATGTTGGTCTAATAAAAAGTTATTAAATCTCCCTACATACCTTCTTTGTTTAGATCCTTAGATCATAACAACATTATTATTTTAATACATCATAGTTGTATATGAATAATACATTCTAGACAAATTATCCTCAGTTTTCTTGTAGAACATATTGTCTGGAAGCCAGAGAAAGCGCAAACTAACCTAATTTATTCTCTTTCAGTGGGAAAGCAATGCTATGTGCTACCTAGATTCTTACCCAACTCTTTTATCTAGCTAATGACCAGCCTATTTTCCCTATCTGTGAAGGTCTTCAGAATTTAAATGAAATGTAAGTATCCATTTGGAAAAATCCTAGCTGGGGTGCCTTATGATTCTCCAGTTGGCCAAAACTGTAAAATTTTATCTCATATCTAATAAGATTTTATGTCATACTGTATTGTGTCACAAACCAAAACCCTGTCCACAATCAGCACAGATAGGTTAAAGCTGCAGGTGGCATTGTTTCCAAATGTATTTTTGTTCAAAGTATTTTAAAATTTCAACTAATGATGGTAAACAACAGTCAAAGATAACGTGCAGCAAGATTCCAAAAATGTCCAGTGCTTCTCAAATAATGTTTGGCCAGAGGCAAACCTTGCTCATCTCTATTGACACAGAGTTGTGGCTTGGGGCTTTTTGTCTCCGAGAACCATGACCTGGTGTAAATGAGAAACTACTCTATGTTTCCATCTCTGAGAGGAAGTTCAAAGATGGAAATTAGTAAGTAGTCATGTTAAAAATACTGTTATTACTAAGCTCGTAACTGGACTATCATTATAAAGTAATTATATAAAAAAATGAACTGCTTATGCATCTTTAAAGTAAGTTTTTCTTTTTGTTGCACTGTCCTGGTTTCAGCTGAGTTAGAGTTACTTTTCTTCCTAGTAGCTAGCATAGTGCTGTGTTTTGGATTTAGCATGAGAAGAATGCTGATAACACCCTGATGTTTTAGTTGTTGCTAAGTAATGCTTAGACTAGTCAAGGACTTTCTTTTTCAGCTTCCCATGCTCTGCCAGGTGCACAAGAAGCTGGGAGGGGGCACAGCCCAAGATAGTTGATCCAAATCGACCAAAGGGCTATTCCATACCATATGACGTCATGCTCAGTATATAAACCGAGGGGAGTTAGCCGGGGGGAGCGATCGCTGCTCGGGGACTGGCTGGGTGTCGGTCGGCGGGTGGTGAGCGGTTGCATCACTTGTTTTCTTTTCCCTGGGTTTTGTTTGTCTCTCTCGTTCTCCTTTTCATTACAATTATTATTATTATTATTATCATTATTATTATTACTATTATTATTATTTTATTTCAATTATGAAACTGTTCTTATCTCAACCCGTGGGTTTTCTTACTCTTGCCCTTCCGATTCTCTCCCCCATCCCACCGGGGAGGGGGAGGGTGAGCGAGCGGCTGCGTGGTGCTTAGTTGCCGAGTGGGGCTAAACCACGACATGCACATACATGCTGGAAGTGCGTCCATGGTATAAGCAAAGTGGAATTAATTTTGTAGGAAGCCAAGAACTACTTCATCTGAAAGGGGTAGCACCTTATCACCTGAGACTGATTACTGCAGGGGTCATCATTTTCAGTTGAAGCTGGTGAAGGAGTCTGTATGGGAACAAGAGAGGAGAGAGCCACTGCTGCTGAGAGGAAAGGAGCTCCATGTCTCAGATCCAAACTGCCAGAGACAGGACTGGCCATTCAACTGGGTATCAGTAAGATGGCTAAAGTCTCCTCTTGTCTTAACTGAATGTGCCAGCCATGCACATCTCCTCCAGCAGTAGTGCTGTGGTGGTTTACTCAGGTAAGACAAGGTTTGTAGGGAGAAGGTGTATAATTTATTGAACCAGATTGCCTTGACATCTGCTCCCTTGTACTTTGCATTGCCTCCCTTCATGTACAGCATCCTAGCTTGGAAACTCCTAATGTGAAAAATAAAAAATGGCATGGAGTGTGATGGCACAATAGAAAATAGGAAAGTAAGTAATTTTTGCCATAATAACTTAGTTACTGGAAGATTTTGACAAAGTCACCCCCAATCACTCCCCTTCCCTGCTTTCAGAGGATTTATCATTATTCCCCCCTGCCCCCCCCGCCCCTCCCCCTCAAAAAAAGTAGTTGGAAAGTAGAATTCTTCTTCTGAACAGGAAAGTGAAAGAAAAAGTGTTGTGCAAAAACTGAAATTTTGTTTCGAGATAAATTGAAATTATATTTTCATTCAGTCATATCAAAATGTTTCAGCAAAGTCAAAACAATGCGGTCTGATTCAACTTTTAAAAATGCATTCAGTTATAAAATGTTCTAATACTAATGCTTCGATACTGTAGTAGTAATCATAATACACAAAATATTTTAACTGTTATTTAAATATCAGAAGACTGAACTTGTCTTAACGAAAAATTTCAGTGATTTGACAATATGATTCATGACAAACCCTTGAACAATTCCAAAATCTTTTAATTTAATCTCTTGTGGAAAATCTTTCTGTCTAGAATTTTGACTACCTCTATCTGCAATGCAATGGACTTCTGGCTCCAAGTATTCTTGCAGCATGTGCTAGTGAAGTGCTTTGAGAGATATTTGGGGGTTCTTTAACATCTGGGGGGTTTGGGTAGATCCAGTTTAAAGCCTGGAGAATACTGAAATTATATGGGCTGATTTTCAAATCCTTTTCCATTCAGCAGGTTATGCTGGTTAGATATTATTTTTGTTTGGTTTGGTTTTGGTTTTGACTCAGTCTGGTTTTAGACTAAATATTTATATTTAAGATGTCTGCTGCATGCTCACTGGTTAGGATGCATGTGAGCTTCCAGGAACATTAAACCCTAATCCAGCAAAATGTATAAGGATTTTTATAATTTTAAGCATATGAGAGGAGTTCAGTTGAATGCTAAGTGTCGTTCATACTGTCCAAGACATGAAAGCATTTAGAATTAAAAACAAGACCTTTAAGGAATACAGAAAATGCACTGATAATGTTGACTTTGCAACAAGGCAGATGTTTGACCCTGATTTTACCCATTTCAGTCTACCGTTTTCTCTCCTTGCAAGAGGTTAGCTAAGGTTTACTGAAGGTTTCCGCCACAGGCTGTTAGTTTTATCATCAGTGTTGTTCATATAAGAGCAATGATTTGTATCCTGATGTCACCACACTGACCTTTGCTCTTGTCACAGAAATGCTCTAATCATGAAGTCTGCCTAAGTGTGGTTTTAATAAAAAGGCTTGCTAGTTCTTTGTCTAAACAACACTTAGATTATTGGCTGCTGTAAAATGGTTGTGGTGGAACCTAAACCTCAGTGAAGAATGCCAAGTGGTTTTCTTTGTCTGGCTTTTTATCTAATTTGACATTTGTTAACTATCTTTACATGACAATAAGAAGAGAGGCTACCCAAGTGCCATACAATCACATTTTAAAAGATTCTACTTTTTATGGTGACTGCTGAAATAAAACTCTCACAGGCAGATGCGTAAATATGCTTTGCTATATTTGCCAAAGTCTTTTTGTGATGGCAAGGTTAAGGTAGTGCGAGCACCTTCTTGGTGCTTGGTGAGAAGAGACTAGGTGTGTTATGGGTGAGCCCAGTGTGCGTTACCTTCCTCCCAGTGCCTCAAGCTTTCCACGGTATTTTTTCTTTTTCCTTACATCTAAACCTAAAAGAAATAATGTGGTCGTCTTGATGGCAGAGAAAGTGTCATTAAAATAAACATGATTATGACAGATATTGTATCAAAATTCAGTATGCCAGGGAATTACAAAACTGCTAGCTGCTAAATGTGTGTGAACTTCAGGACTTTATACATCCTTGAGGGCTCAGATATAAAACAGGATGCTTTTTATTCAAAAAGATTCAACTGGTTGGACTGATTACTTTGCTGTAAGTAGGATGCTGTAACTGGGGCTTAGGTTTAAATGGACAATGCCTCCTTAAATTCTATAGGAGAGTATTTGCACACTTGTAAGAACTGACCGTGCTGTATAACCATATTATTTGGTGACTGTATTACTTTGGTGAATCAGCTAGATGGTGATTCAGTTCAGGATCACTGTTAATTCACTGATTTTTATTGAATCCATTTCAATTTTGACTTTTGCTTCTATCATTTAATTTCAGTTTAGTAAAAGTTTACAGTAGAGAACTGTAGCAATATATTAGATCTTAAGTTTTCTCCTATTCCAGCTCTTAAAAAAGCCTGTGAAAAATAGAACCAGTTATTCTTCCAACATAGCAACTTGAATGAAAACTTCAAGTATCTAAACAAATGAGGCAAAGAATCTGAGGGCTACTTGGATTTTTGTCAAAGGATATATAATTTGGTATAACTGGGTTATCAGATCAGAGACTTACTGTCCAAAACAAACGTGGTAGAAAATGCCTTCTGTGGCCCCGGAGCTAAATCAGAAATGTTTAGGCTGTTATGAATTTATGAGGGTTTTGGAGGGACGTAAATCAGGTTTACAAAACTTACTTCCAACTGTTATTACTTCATAAAAACAAATGATACAGTACTGCACCTAGGCAACAATGCCAAACTAACAAGGCAGAATAAAGCATGCAAAAGAGAATGACACATCAGAGATAAGTAGTCATAATTTGTTTGCAGGCTTTGTTTCATGATTCTGTAACATATTTATCGGGAAAAAGCAGAGGAATTTCAAAGCAACTATTCTGGGCACTCCTCCAGAATTAAGTGCAGCTGTTTATGCCTTGAAGTCAATTATTTTTTGTGTTTGTTCTCTAATCATTCATTATTTGTAGATGTCACAAAACAATCCATGAAGACCTGACAGAACAAACATTATTCCCTGTAGATTTTTTTTTAAATATTCATCATATGCTTAAAGTTTGTATAAGGTAGTTCTGTGAACTCAGCAGTACCGAAGGTGGAGAGGGCAGCAATGTGTGAATTTAAAGCCTTTTGGTGCTATTAAAAATCAAAGTCTTATTTATTTTTAAAATTGCTTGGTTTATGTTTTCTCTTTCCTTCTGGCACATGTTACAGTTGGCATAAATCTATTAAAATATGGGCTGAGTCGGTGTGAATCCATTGCACTGTGATCCTTTTCAAATTAATATTTCAAACAAGGATTTATCTCTGTCACTGTAATAGTACAAATACCTTTGTCCATTCGGTGCTGGCTTGCCTGCTGCTGGATCCTCACCTTGAGAATTTCAGTAGTGGCTAAATTATTAATAGAGGGCAGATATGATCCTCAGCTACAATGAAAGAGAGTTTCAATGAAGAATGCTTACAGTAACCATTATGGTTTTCAATTTAGTATTGTGAGCTTTGGGTAGCCTGAGTAAAAGCCCAAGTCATCCACATTTTTACAAACATTAATCTCAGAAAGTTTTGTTAGATTTATTGCCTGAAATATGTATAAAAATAGCTCAGATGGGTCCCTGTGGCTCCATACCAGTTAAATAGAATGTACCAGACAAAAAACAGTTCAGGTGCCACTAGATGACAAGTCTGTATTGCAGCAGTATCTCTCCCTTCAATAGGTAGAGCAGGATTTCCAGGACTGGTATATCAAACCCTCCATATAGGATCTTGTAGGACTTGCTGACTGAATGATGCACATGACGAAAGCCCTTTGTTTTGTTTCTTGCTGCCTCCAATTCTGTAAAAGCAGAGAGAAACAGGTGGAATAAACAGTCTAGTTGTGCCTGTTAAACCTTACCACTCTTTGTACTAGAAGAGAGAAGAAATACACAGACACAAGGACCAGAGCCACTAGTGGGACAAGAACAGCTGTGGTATTGTACAAGAAAAGAAAAGAGAAGGGGGTAGTACAAGAATAAAACCAAAAAAATTCATGGGGAGAGAAAGAAAAGATGTCCAGTAATAGAGAAACATGCGTAAGAGAACAAGGGGGACAGCAGGGAAAGACCTACAAAAGGCCTGTTTTCTACTTGACTGCCCTTGTTTTGGATGCAGAGTGCTTTCATACAATAAGATGCTGGCATTTAGAAATAGAGTTCAATAGGACTTCAAGGCAGCTTGTATTTTAAAAGCTTTACCATGAGCCCAGTCCTTCTTTCCTATTCCAATTTTGATTATCCCAATGGAGAGTCCGATCTTGCTTTTCATTTGGGTATGGGGCAAGCAGAAAATTTTTACTGGAGTAATCAGTTCATCAGTAGCACTGAAGGTGCCTAATTCAACTTGTATTTTCTAATGTAAATCAGGGAAGATGCAGATGAAATAAAATGAGTGTGAGAGGGGGAGTAAGAGCCTGGATCCATTGTCCTTGTAGAGGCAAAGAATAGGAGTCAACGTGCTCTTGCCCGTGCATCTATCTGGACTTCCAAAAAGCCTTTGACACGGTCCCCCACAACATCGTTCTCTCTAAATTGGAGAGATACGGATTTGATGGGTGGACTGTTTGGTGCATAAGGAACTGGTTGGATGGTCGCAAACAGAGGGTAGTGGTCAATGGCTCGATGTCCAAATGGAGACTGGTAACAAGTGGCGTTCCTCAGGGGTCCGTACTGGGACCAGTGCTGTTTAATATTCTCATCAATGACATAGACAGCAAGATCGAGTGCACTCTCAGCAAGTTTGCAGATGACACCAAGCTGAGTGGTGCAGTTGACACGCCTGAGGGACGGGATGTCATCCAAAGGGACCTGGACAGGCTGGAGAGGTGGGCCTGTGCAAACCTCATGAGGTTCAACAAGGCCAAGTGCAAGGTCCTGCACCTGGGTCAGGGCAACCCCCGATATCAATACAGGCTGGGAGATGAGGGGATTGAGAGCAGCCCTGCGGAGAAGGACTTGGGGGTACTGGTGGATGAAAAGCTGGACATGAGCCAGCAGTGTGCGCTTGCAGCCCAGAAGGCCAACCGTATCCTGGGCTGCATCAAAAGAAGCGTGGCCAGCAGGTCGAGGGAGGTGATTCTGCCCCTCTACTCGGCTCTGGTGAGACCCCACCTGGAGTACTGCGTCCAGCTCTGGAGCCCTCAGCACAAGAAGGACATGGAGCTGTTGGAGCGGGTCCAGAAGAGGGCCACAAATATGATCCAAGGGCTGGAGCACCTCTCCTACAAGGACAGGCTGAGAGAGTTGGGGTTGTTCAGCCTGGAGAAGAGAAGGCTGCGGGGAGACCTTATTGTGGCCTTTCAGTACTTAAAGGGGGCCTATAGGAAAGATGGGAACAGTCTTTTTAGCAAGGCCTGTTGTGACGGGACAAGGAGTAATGGTTTTAAACTAAAGGAGGGGAGATTTAGGCTAGATATAAGGAAAAAATTTTTTACAATGAGGGTGGTGAAGCACTGGAACAGGTTGCCCAGAGAGGCAGTGGAGGCCCCATCCCGGGAAACATTCAAGGTCAGGTTGGACGGGGCTCTGAGCAACCTGTTGTAGTTGAAGATGTCCCTGCTCACTGCAGGGGGGTTGGACTAGATGACCTCTAAAGGTCCCTTCCAACCCAAAGCATTCTATGATTCTATGATGTTATGATCTCTGGTAGTGCATAAACCCAAGTGACTTGTCTCTGATGTGTAATAGATGGACGGCTACTTGCCATATCCATTTTGGGGGGGGGCAGTGTTTCATATTCAAACCCCTTTCTCATCCTTCAAAGCTATTTGTGATGACATCTTCAACCATAATTGGCCCCATTCTCTTTCCGTTTAAATCAAGGACATAACTTCAGTTCCATTTACAATCTACCCTCTTTATGTCTAATAGCTGCAGGTGGAAATAACAAGCAATAAAATCACAATAATTTTTTTTCTTATTCCATAAAATCACAAGCCTCCAGTTTGCTCTCTCAATTGTATGGTGTATTAGTCTTCTGATTCTGTTTTTAAGGGAAGGTTGGGGTTTGCTTTTGAACGGGTTAGCAAAAGGCTAAATTCCTTGCAAAGAACAATGTGCTGAGCCACACAATGGCCCATCGCAACGGCTGACACTAACCCAGGATATGTAGCTCTGGTTCCCAAGGCAAACTTTGCCATATCTTGCTACTTCAGGTGCTGCTAGATAATATGATATCTAGGACACATACGTGCAAGATGCTTTATTTTGTATCTCTTACTATTAAGCTAGATAAAAACAGGAAATGTAGCAAAATGCTAAATAAATGCATGTTTTCTAGAGTATTATTCTGTTAACCACCAGCATATTCAGCTTTGAAAATAAGCTGTCGTACAGGGATAGTAGCTAGTGTCTGTGGGAATTTTCTTGCAAATGAAACTGGCTTACTTATGTATTGATTAAAATATTGTTTAAGACATTTTGGAAAGATGAGTATTTAGCGGACAGTCGAATAATTTAACCACCCAGCTTAGTCCTCTCTATCACTCACAAATTCCAGAAAACAAATGCCCATAAAATACAAGTCTAAAATACCATTACAGCATTGACTAATATAAATTGTTTGATGCAGCAATGTCAGTCTAAGAATGAGTGATGGCTCTGTAGACAAGTGTTTTCATGACTGAAATAAAGAGATGCTGGGGGCTGAAGCACCTGCAAAGTGATGGGTAGACTGAGTACTGAGATGCCAGCCTAAGTCTTGTATATATCCAGGAACCAGAAATGATGTTGCTAGGTAAAATGAAGTATTACAATAGCATTTGACCTTTGCAGACCCATGGTTAAATCCACTGGAAAGGATACCATTTATTATAATAATTCTCATTAAGAATGTGTTTTTACTTTTCACCCACTATGAACATTAATGTGGGTGTAAAAATGCAGCAAATTAGCACACAATGAAATGTAAATCAGGGCAGAGTCTGTGGGGAGGGCAGTGCTGCTACCTGCTCTCTACCTATAGGATGGAGTTAAATTTGAGTCCTGTTTTGATCCCATAACTATGAACCTATCACCTTTCATAAGCGCTCATTTCATTTAAAAGTAACAGCTTTTCAGGAAAAAAAAGGAAAAAAAAACCCAGAAAAATCCACTATCAATTCATCCAACTCTTTGGGTGAAATAGTAGCTATGTTCATGCAGCAGAAACACTGGTTTTGTTTTCTGACAAGTTGGAAGCACAGAGACTATGGGTGTAATTCTGCTTGTGCTCTTGTTTCAGAGAAGGTGTGATCCAAAGAACTTCTATGAATCAAATTCTGGCCTCAGTCCACTGAAACTGGAGATATTCAGCAATGTTAGGAGAGCAATTGCAGGTGTATGCTAGTGTAAGTGGAGAATTCAGCCAAGTAGATCTGTAGAACTAAAAAGAAAGTGTAAAATTAATTAAAATCAGGCTCAGCATGTAATGCGGTGTTCAGCTAAGCTCATCCCATAGTTTCTATACATACTCCTGAGGTCTCAAGCACAAAAGATAATGCACAGAATGCCTGTCTTAACTCTGAATTTCTTTGGTTTGGCTGGCACGTGTCATGATGACCTGAGCATCATTTAAGCTGAAAAGAGGGGCTTTTGTGTATGTTAGTCTCTTGTAGCATTGTCGTACATTATATACAACATTCTAGATGTGTAACAATTTATCTATTTTTATAGAGGTGGTAACATTAATTTTGATGTTAGCCTTTGGTATGACACAGACTTTGTCTTCATTATTCTGAAATATTGTTTGAAAAAACCACACAAATCCATTTATGTTTTCAATTTGCTTGGCACTATTTTTCAACAACTCAGGTCAAGACCTAATTTCTACAGCAATCTTCACCGTATTTTATTGTTCACCAGTGACTTGTACATGATTAAGGAATCCATCAGGAAAATTCTCTCTTTATTCTTTCTGTAACATCTCTTTTCCCAATGTCCCACTTGCAGTATTTTTTTTTTTAGCATGGGAGATGGAATAAAATTTGAGGATGAAAAATGGATGCTATACTTCAGAAATTGGCAAGTTCATTTCAACTACCTCTTTTGCAATTTTGCGTTTTGTAACACAACAAAATATTTCAATCTTGTACATGTGCAAAAACTCATTCAAATGTTTGCAATACAGTGTCTGCTGGATTTCTAATATGGAGTTCTAATATGGCACTATTGTTTGCTTTCAAGCCTAAGAATCCTGCCAAAAATATTCATGCTGGCAAACATCTGAGTGAGCTGATTCGCCAATTAATCTGTTCATAAATAAATACTTATTTAAAGAAATACATTTTTTAGCATATATATATGTACGTATGTCTGTATATGCACACATGCAGTCTCTCAAACACAGAAGCCAATCAACTTTTGAGGTTTAAAATTAGATACCTCTGATATGTTTTTGTGAGTAAGGAAATAGCCAAGTTCTCCAAAACAGCGGTCCCTGCTGGTGTGTGATGGAAAACAGTGCGTGCACATGTTCAAAACTGAGAGCTTTAGCTGATGTCTTGCTTAATGAGTAAGTTCACAAAAATTCTTGTGTTGATAATGTGCTCTTTGCTGTTGATTGTATAATGTATAGAGTCAAAATTGCCATTCCATATTTACCTCTGCAAACATTATTATGCTGTGATTTCTGCAGTTGAAATAAACTGTAAGGATACAAACTTTAATTAGCAGTAAGTTTAGTAAAAGTTTTAAAACATCCTAAAAGGCATTAAAACTTAGATTTTTTAACTGCAAAACTATGACAAAGTCTGTTAAACTCCATTAATACCTGTAGTATCTGACTTACACATAGTGAAAGGTCTTAGATGTGCCACTATAATAAAGTGCTCAATTTACATATATACTGTATAGACATGTACATATATACATATACCCCACCAACACAAACCCTATATAGACCAGGTTATAGGTGATTCATGGAAAATGGACTGTGTGCTAATTTCAGTACTCTGATACCATCATATCTGTTCTGTCCAAAGAAGTATCACTGCATGGTTATTACACAGAAATCAACCCTTACAGACCAGTTGCAGACTTGTTTGATGATGTGAGCAAGCAGGAGTTGTCATCTATGGGTTCCCACCCAAATAAAGAGAAAAGAGCAGACAGCAGGTTAGACTCAGACTGATACCCCATTCAGGGTAATTAGGATTGTAAAAGATGTTTTCATTGTCTAGGACCCAGCACAAAAAGCTCAGGATTCATAGAAATTTATTTGGGGATAGGTTATCACAGGCTAGGACATGCCATCAAAAGAACGCTTTTGGTAGTAGCAGTGTTTCAGGAATGCAGGAACCATAATTACCTGTTAAAGCAATTAATACATTTTGGACCCTATGTAGGAGGTTGTTAAATCCTTGTGGGAAAGGGCATACCAATTTTAGCAAAGGTGGTAGGCAAAGCAAGAAGGAAGCTGTGCCGTGCACAGCCAGGAACACGGCACAATGATGCCTTAGGAATGATCGCACTGGCTGAGACAGCAGGGAGATTCTTCATCACCCTCTCTGTTCCAAGCTCCAGGAGATTTTATATGTTTATGACTTCATGGAGTCAGAATCAGGTTTAGCAGTCTGTGGAACTGAGGCCTTTTTCTCTTCCCTCTCCTTTTGAGCTCTTGTTACCCTGTGGTCTTCAGCTAACTTGCATCACTTGCATATCTCAGAGGGCTTATGTTTCAAACAGTGCTCCCAGGCTGAAACCTTCTTGAAATTGTGTATAATGCAAAGGAGTTGGTACCAGCACAGCATTTATCAAGGTTAAGATGAAAAATCCCTTCTTGGGATTTCTCTGAGAATACACCAGGTGGTGCCACGGATGTTTGCTGAGACAACGTATAATTACTTTTCTTGTTCTGCCAGCAAAGCTTTAAAAGGCCACATGAGTTCTACTTCAGCAGTTGCCCCCCTCTTTTCACTCATGCTGCCTGCAACTCACTTGGACTCTGTTCTGGAAATGTCTCTGTGCTCAGTGGATGTGACCCCAATTACTCCTTCTTGCTTTTTCTCCTTCTCTTCCCCTCCCTAAATGTTACTGGATTTTCTTCTTTACATTTACATTATGACTAAGAGAAATAACCCCCTGCCCTTCCCAATAACTTGATACATGAATCTGCAATCTGATATGAAACATTTTAAGCCATATAGAACTGCTCTGTATCTTGTTGTTTGGCTAACTTGTTAATAGAACTGAGTGGACAAGGTTAAAAATAGATCTGCCTCTTAAAGCAACAATAGTTTCATTTTAAATGAAAAAGTAGTTTCCATTGATTCTGCCCTTATCGTGCTGGAGCCTTCTGATTCTGTACATGTCTAAATTAATGCAGGTAAAAGGCTCTTTTGAATAGTAATGTGTTTTCCACAGTTGCTCCTTGCCTAGCTCATCTTTGGTTGTCATGATGATCTTGTAGGGTCCCTGTCCAGTCTGCTGCTGTTCCTGCTCCTATGCAGTGAAATGTGAAATTGCAGTCTTCTGCACCAGGAGTGTGAATGGCTTGTACTAAAGCAAGCATTGGTGCGTGTAATGGCAATGGCCATGAAAAGGAAGTTTGCAGCAAATCGCCCTATGCACAAGGCATGGGAGAAGGTCATTATAGGGCTGATACTTGGAGTGAAGTTGCAATTTATGTGTAAATAATATTTTATCAGACTCAAGGCTGAAGTTGACAGTCATTCCCTTTTAGAAGTTCTTCACCAGATGGGGTGAAGGTCATGTTCATACTGTTGATCACTTCTTGCCTGATGATCTAAATGATCAATTACATATTTTTAATAGTATACTTGAGTGCATCCAGCCAACTAGCTATGACTTTCTCTAATCCAAATGTCATCTATAACAGACTTGCCATATGAGGATTTTTTTTTTAGGACAGAATTACCGTCAAATTGCAGAGGTACTTAGTAAGCACTGGTTTGGATTATCTTACCCAAATGTTATAAGTCTCCAAATTGTTCTTCTTGAGAAAGGTATTTAAGTTTCAAGATCATTTAAAGCTTATGATAAATAACACTCTGTGATAGCAGGAAAGAGCTGAAAAGATGACTGTCAAAGGGCCGTTGGCTCAGCAGTCACAAACTGTTTAAGGAAGTTCCCCTATTTCTATCTCTTTCTGGAACTTTACATCTTTTCAAAAAGTGTTTCAGTTTGGAGGGAAAAAAACAACAGCCCCAAATCCTACTTTTGACTCTGAATTGCATATTTTTAAGACCACAATTGTGCTTAGCTAGTTGAGTTCTTTATAAAACTTTGTGTATGGCATGAGAATAGCTGTATAGTGTTTTTTCCTCCAGTCTTTTCTCTCTAGCTCAGGTTTACAACCTGTTTTCCTTGTGTTATTTACCCTTTTTGTGATCCTTTACCAGCAATCTCTTCCAAATGGAGCTCAAACCAAGGACAGTTTACTTAGAAATCAAACCTTCAAACTCACAGACTCCCAGTGGTTTTTAACGTTAGTTTAAATGATCTCAAACATCCCTAACGAGAAATATTTTGAAGTGGCATGTAAGCCTCATGCACTGTTTGGCCTGGTGATGAGGACTAAAATAAAGGTTTGAGCCACCTTTTAAAAAACCAGCCCTGTAACCAGGACTGGATTCAGCTACACTCAGGATAAGGGGCAGCTGGAGTAACTGTCTGCTGCATCAAACAGTGCAAATGAATGGGTCTTAGTCCCTTAGTGAATCCATGCGTACTTGTAAAAATACAAGCTTATAAGCACATGTTGGCAGAAGAGAAAGAAAGAAGCTATTTCTGTGCTTAGAATTACATGTGTACATAGCCACTGTGTGTAGCACAGAGGAGATGTATGTACTGTATCAGTGGCACAGTATATTTTCCTTGGTATATCTGCTCATTTGTCTGTCAGCACAAAGTTAAATACAGGAGTGGTGTTAGGAAAGGGGAGCTGACAACAGGTGAAACAATGAAAGAGAAGGAAGGAACTCTGGGGATGATACCAGTGTCCTTGAGATAAACTGTAGGTGAGGTGATAGTGTTTGAATGTGATGCTTAATGAAAAGAGAGATAATGTACACTACATACTTTAACATGGAGCATGGAGTTTAGAGAGGCAAACAGAATAAGAGCTAAATTTCTTGTCTCCTATG
>VYZW01037373.1:0-25502 GCA_013401315.1 Balaeniceps rex | reverse complement strand
AAAGTAACTCTAACTCAGCTGAAACCAGGACACTCAGGTATTTTGGTATTTATTTTTTCAGACAGCCTGATGCTAATCAAGTTGCATTGAGGCTTCAGGACTGTGTCTGCCTCATATTGTAGTTTTGACTCACCCTGAGGAAACCAAGGGTTATCTCTCAAATAGCAAATTACTATAAGACGGAAAGCGAATGAAAGGCTCAAGTGGAATGCTGGTCAGTCTTCCAAGTGTTTTTCAGTTACAATTTATGAGGGTGCCTTCAGTCCCTGCCTAATTCTATCTACCTACTGGCTGGGCGGCTCTGTCATTTGTCAGGGAGAGCTGCCGTTCTCACAGTCTGCAGCTTCTTAAACCTTCCTTTCCAAGAATGAAGAGTCTTCAAGCCTCAGATATTTCCTCCTCTTTATGTGAGCATGTTGAAATGGTGATCAGATAAATTTCCATGCATTCTCCTCTAAAACTATCTTTGTGAGGTTTTGGGGGTTTTCTCCTGCTCAGATCTCTTATTAGCAAAAAGGATTCCCTCCTCCATGCCTGCTCCAAGTTATCTTGCAGAGTTTCTTTGTGTCATTTCTGGTTACTTATCATTACTGAATATATGTTTGAATCTTGTTGGGATATTGAACAAAACTATGGATATGGATAAAGGCAAATTTGCGCGAGAAGCTCATTTTACTATTTGGTCTAATGGTAGGGCAGATAAAATAGGTTTTATTTGTATAAAAAGCTTTCCGTTCTTGACGTTTTGTTTCAAAAGACTTTTTTTCTTTTCTTTGCTGTTCACTTCCCTTTCTGAAAATGGTTCTGTAGAGAATTGAGGCAGAGGCTGGGTTTACACCTATGTTTACATAGGCATGAAGTGGAACTCTCCACTTTTCCCAGAAAGCACAAGTAATTTACGCTCCTAGGTCAACTCAGGCAAAAGAGAGACAGTTAACGCTGCTCTAGCTGAAATTAATAGTATCGTCTTCAGTTCAAGCATAAAAGATCTAAGCTAAGACAGCACACGTGATCTTAACCGTGGAGCATCACTGACGGAAGGGAAGCGTCCATTAGTGCACCTCCTCGGTGAATAAGTTAGACTGCTACTCCTCCTGGCTTGAATTAATCCCAGCGGTAGGACCTTAAAATGATCTGTGTATCTTCTCCTGATTCTCCCTTTTCCCCTCCTTTGTGCTTTATAATCTGACTCTTCTGCTTCTTCTTGGGAACTTGGAGGTTGTTGTTCATGATTTATTTCCCTGAGGCTGGGGGTAAGTCTAATTTGACATGATTTCTTTGGTGGCGAAGAAAAAACAGACTGTATGTTCAAATGCATCTATCAGCCGAACAATGGTTAAATTGAATTTGAAAGTAGGGATATTTAAATGCACAGGGAAATGTAGCACGTCTGCCATTGCTGATGTCTGCTGAACAAAATTACAAGTTTTCCTTTTTGGGTGTACACAGAGGAAGAAATATAGCCAAGCATCCAAGTATAGAGATCATTAGAGAGTTTCAGAATAGCCATTTCAGCTCCTTTGCCTACTTAGACAGCCCATTAAAGCATTCCCTTTGTTTCCTCCATAGCAAAATGAGTGGGAAGAAGCCTCATTTGCTCGTACGTGTCCCTTGAAATGAAAAGCAGATCGATTAAGATGATGCGTGTAGACACGCTTGCCCAGTCATCAGAACAAAAAGACTTTTGAGTCTGATACTTGAGGTTCATAAGGGTCCTATTATGGAGATTCCCACAGCCACAGATCCTGAAAGAAAGGCACTCCTGAGATAAACGAGTGTATCTGGGAAATGAGCATGGGTAGGGACACACTGTGTGGTTCTGAGAAATACAAAACCTTTTGTTTGCTCCTCTTTATTTTTACTTTTGTGATCTCAATGCACTAGCAAGGTTGCAAATGGGGAACGCGCGACCTGCTAACGCTGCATGAGCCCGACAGCTGGACCTGGCTGAGAAGCTTCCTTCTGCAAGCCTGCTTCTCTGCATGCAAGCTCCTTTACTCATGTGGGTAACTAGATTTGACTCCAAAAGAGAGCCAGTAGGAATAAAGCTGGCGTCTGTCAGGCCAGCTTTAGTAGAGTCTGCCACATTGGTAGGAACGCTCAAACTGAAGTTGTGGACCTGGAATCACAGAATCAATCAGGTGGGACGGGACCTCAGGAGGTCTCTAGTTCAACCTCCTGCTCAACGCAGCATCAGCCATGGTACGAGACCAGGTTGCTCAGGCCTTTGTCCAGTTGGGTCTTGAAAACTCCAAGGATGGAGAGTGCTCAGTCTCTCTGGGATGGATGCACAGTAACTTCAAGTTAGAATCTGGTTAGTTTCATAATAGGTCTGACCAGCTGAATGTAGTCTCCCGTCTAACCATGGTGGAATGTTGATGCTGATTTATGAATGATTGACTATGAAAATTGCCTCTGTCAGACTGAAATTTCAGACTGATTTCAAGGTCGGAGTAGTCAGCATCTTTTTAAAACCCTGCATTTAACTGCTTGCAATTGAATGTTTAACAGACTCCAACCCAGCTTTGCCTGTAACATGATTTATGTCAAATAGCATCCTTGGTGTTGGTACTGAAAAATAACTTGTACTAGCAGTTTTGCTTTCAAAGGTTCAATGACAGATCAGGTTACATGTGTCTAACAAATTTTGACGTATTTCTTAGATAAAGTGCCAATCATTTAAGGAGAGAGCACAGGCTTTTTCTCCTGTCTAGAGGTCTTTGAGTTGAGTAAAAAGAAAGCTGGCCCTGCTTGTTGTTATAACCTTCAGAGAGCGGGAAGGGGTGCTTTACACTCATTCTGTGTATCTCTACGCAAGTCACAGTATGCAGCCGTGAAGAGAACTGTGCCATCCGTGTTAGGAACAATTCAGAAGCCTCTGCTGTGACATGGTGAAAGAAAGCGCTTGCGGGTTGGGATAGCCCCCAAATTAGCTCTAGTCCAGAGATGAGGCCTCATCTCCCTCACTGACCTCCCATAATGTTCAAGTGCTGCAACATGTCTCACAGGAGTTTTACTTGCTCTAAGCTTTTAATGAATTGCCTTTTCCTTGCTCCATGTTTCATCTTGCCTTCTGAATTCAGTTCTGTGTTTAAGTACTGAAAAAACTCACAGAAATCTATACATCATTGTTATGGGCAGGCAAACTGCCATTTAAGCATCTACCCTTCCCTCCCCTGTTATCTCCTCTCTAGGGAAAGAAATGTCTTCCTCTCTTGTCCCTACAGTACTGTCAGCTTTACACCTATCACCTTTCACCTTTCTAGAAGGCTACTGAACTAGAGGTTCTCAACACGCTGAATATGTCTAGACAGAAACTGGGGACTGCCATTGTCCCTGGAACAAATTATGAGTTGGCACGTTCATATCTCTGAGGCAGTGGGACGGGATGCAGGAAGATCATATGTAATGGGTCTGGCTGAGATGGAGTTAATTGTCCCCATAGCAGCCCTCATAGTGCTGTGCATTAGAATGGGAGCACAGGGCCCCCATTAGAAGTTGGGGCATTCATTTTTTACATTTGTCTTCTGGAGCAAGCACTACGTGTACTGAAGCCCTGCTTCCCGGCAAGTGGCTGGACATCGCCTGCTGATGGGGAGTAGACAAAAAAATCTTTGTTTTCCTTTTCTTCCGCACGCGGCCTTTGTTTTTGCCTTTTATTAAACAGCTTTATCTTGACCCATGAGGGTTTTTCCCATCTCATTTTCTCCCTGCCTGTCCTGCTGAGGAGGGGAGTGATAGAGCAGCTTGGTGGCAGCTGGCGTCCAGCCAAGGTGAACCCACCACATCCTATAAAACAAAACACAGCATTGACACATGCAAGCGGTATTCATCCATTAAGCTATACGACTTTGGATGCTCTCATCCATTTGTAAGAATTCAAAGATTAAAAACAGTATGGAGGGACGAGTTGTAGGTGAATGTTCCAAATTAATGGCATTTGAGCTCAAAAGGAGAAGTATGGTTTTGCTTATGGGAGACAAATAAATTCATTGTCATGTATTCACACTGTGCATGGGGGTTGTTTTCTATCAATTTCACTGTTTTTTCTGCGTAGGAATATCAATCAAACTTAAGTAAGACAAATAGTTCTGCCCACAGCAGGGAGGAGAAAGTGTGTTCATGGTTTAGATGATCAGTCCTTTGCTGCTGAAAGCCTTCGTCTGGGCTCAATTTGCTATGCAGTCAGTGACAGGTTGAGAAAGGGCAGCACATCTTGATAGGCTTAGAGTTGTCTTCCGTCTGCTCTCACTTCAGCACGCAAAATTGGACCCCGATGGCACAGCTACCCAATGTAAAAGCAATTCAGTGGAAGGTGTCTGACAACTCAACCTTCTTGTACAAATTCATTTGCATACGCCACCTGATGACCGACAGGTATTTATTTCAACTTCCTTGACCAGTGACACGAACATTTAACAAAAAAGGTTTTTATTTTCTTTCTACTAAATTCTGCACCTACCCTTTTACCTTCAGATTCCTGACAAATACTTATTTCATCATTATAAACAATAACACATGCACAGAAATTAATCATGGATTGCAGCTGCTTTCCTCCAGGCCCTGACACATCCATTTCACCACCATGTACAAGGGGCACTTCCACCACTCACAACTACAGCTGAATATTTCTCAGCTGGGCTGACTGTTCTCTCTGTTTCTGCAGCATATTTCACTTTAAAACCCCTCTTAGACTTTACTGATGCTGTCACAAGGTGCTACGCTACTCCAGATTTTTTCCAAGTGGCATTGGCTAGTTTAAGGTTGAATATTTAGTTTTGTGGAGGCCTGCTCATGGAGACCTGCCGTCAAGTTTTCTTCTGGAGGGATAAGCACGTCCAGCCAGAGCAGTTGGTTCCCCCTGCTGATGTCTGTCTGGAACCTCCAACTGAGATTAAGTTTGTTGATGATGCTACTGCATCTTTAGTCTGAGAATTAAGGGAGAAACATGGTGTGTAGCATACTCCTTTGGCTGCAGAAGAGGCAGGTGTTCGTTTCCAACATCAGTGCCAATATGCCGCTCTTTCCAACAACAAACTAAAGGCAAAGGTTTAAGACTTGAAAGACTAGCTCACTCTAGCAAGATGCTATACATCACAGTAATAACCACTTATACCTTTATCCACAGAGCTATGACAACCAATCCTGTATTTTGTCTTTTGCTGCTAGCATTTTGTCGTTAAGTCCAGAACAGAATAGTTGTCAGCAGCTTTAAAGAGCAAATGGGCAAGTTCATTGTGCCCTCGCAGAAGTGCAAATTACAGGTAACATACCTGTTTAGCTCCATTATTATTTTAACGCCCAGCTGGTGTGGTGTGCACAGATATTTCAGATATTTGAGCCAGCTGAGTTCCACGATTCATGTAGGTTACCTATGCCAACTTGCCAAAATGAGGCAAAGTGGGAAATCAAATACTCTGAACAAGTTTCAAAGGAATTACAGGCCTGGGGGAGAGAGCAAGGAAATATTGCCAGGGAATGCTTTGTTAAGGGTGACTTTGTCTTCTGGAGTATGCAGGTAAAGCTTGTGAGTTTGCAGCCTAAAATGGTGCACAGCCCTCATTATCTTGAGCAGAGAGCAGAAAAAGGGCAGGGCAGTGCAATGAAGAAAGTACGGGGAACAGCTTCTCCACACAGATAGAGCTGTTGTTCCCCTCTTCCCTGTAGCTCTTTACAGTTCAAAACCAAACAGTTAATAGGAGGCACTGGTCGGGGGAGGGAACGCTCTCTCCTATGTGGAATTGCTTATGATTTTTCCGTCCCTTAAAAAATCAGATGCGTATTGTTTTGAATGCCCTTAATGATGACGTTCACTGAGATTACCATCTGCATTGATTCTTTCTATTCTCAGGGGACAAGAAAAACACTATACAGTCTTATTCATCTCTTTGATATTCCTTGGAGTAGTACATCCAGGAATGGACACAGTAGCTTTTAAATGTGATGGCTGCTCGAACCCGGTTATTAAAAGAAATCTGTCTTTCAGATGCCAGGTCTGGAGCACTTATCTTTTGAATTCAGCCTTCAAAATCTTTTAATTCCTGAGGGAATAGAACCAGCACTCGTCTTTTCTCAGAAGGCAAAAGAGGAGGTGACCTGGAAGTCTTGGAATCACAAACTCATCAAGCCCTTCAGAGCTGGGGATTTTCATGAAGCTGGAACCAAAAGGTCACTTTTCTCAGTTGCATTTTGCAACAGGCCTGAGAGCTTGGAAGAGCCATCAAGTGCTCTCAGGTTTTCACACTTGCTTTCTACACACCCAAGGCTGTGCCATGGCTGCATGACCATTGCCTCATCTCCTAGATTATTTGTAGGTAAAGGTAAGGCTTCAGTCTCGAGAGTTGCCAGTCAGCATGAATGTAAGTGAAACTAGAGCTACACATCAACGATGAATCGGTCGTGTAAAAGTACATAATCTACCACTTTTCTTTATATTTGAAGCAGGTTTCTTCCTCCTCACTGTACTTTGATGAGAGGTATCTGGAATGAAAATGCCAGTTGTGGTTAAGGACAAAGCAAGTGTCTTCCCTTCCCAGACCAGGCCTTTGATACCTCCGCTCCTGGGTATCTGTGTGGAAAGACACAGATGCCATTTGAAATCCTCCAATTGTTCTGAAAGAAAATCGGTGCCCTTTGATTTGTTCAATTTTTAAGCAATTTTTAAGTGAGGTTTTGAAATATGCAGCCAGAGGCCAAGGACTTTGCATCTTCCACCAGGCTTCTGAAAACCTTAATTCTTCTTGATTTTATGTTTTTGCTTCCTGTTTCATCTTGAGCTGAGAAATAGCACATGAAAAAAGAGAGAGAGAGGAGCTACATGCAATATTTAACATTTTAGAGGGATGCAATGGTAGTACGTTGCGTTTAAAACCATGAGTAGGGATTGTTTTGAATGAGTGACAATATTCAACTTTCTTCTCTCAGTCACAAGAGGTGTGAGGTTTTTTAATTTAAAGTTGCTCTTTACCCCTATCTTAAATACTATTCTTGTGTGTGGCAGGTCAGAAAGGCAGTATATGCTAAAGTATGCCATGGCATTTCTAGATCTAAACTCTGCTAGGAGGTTATTTTTCATTGTTAGCAGAAGCGTTTTCCATTTCTTCTTTTTAGGGTCAGATTACTCCGTGTGCTACACACAGGAAGGAAAAGAAATCCACCCAGAATGGGGAAGGCAGATGGGATTTCACTTAGTGGGTTTTGCAGGAGATAATTCTGAAAGCTGACTGAGGCGCTGACTAATTGCTAACTTGGAAGCAAGTTACAACTTGCTAAAGTCTGTTCAGTGACTGAACCAAACGCAACTAAATTCTGTCATTGTGAATAAATATTTGTGGTGACCCATTTCTGTCAAGGAGCCCGACTAAACCTGCCACACATTATATTCAGTGCCATGCTAGACTAACCAAAATAAAACCATTACTGAAGTCTGAATTTCATAAAAGAAGCGATGATTTCACTTGACATGGGAAATTAAAAACACCTGGAAGGCCTGATAAAGATCTAACGTTTAAATCTTGTCTTTGACCTCCTAGATGAAGCCTTTCCTCAGCCTTGGAATGCTAGCAATTTCAACCTACGTCGGCTTTTTGATTTATAAACTTTCATTGTTTTTTTTTTCTCTTTGAAAAAGAGAAAAAGAGTGTGTACCTGTACACACTTTTCTACAAAAGCTACCCAAGCACATTTTCTGTGTTATTCATTTTTGGTACATAAGGGAGAATTTAAAAGTCTTGTCAACCCTTCATAAAATAGGCTGTCCTTTTTTTAAGTAGAAGCACAGGCTACTAATGCCTTTTGTTAACTACTCAGTGTTTTGCCTTTTATAAAAGCTACTTGGTCTATCAGACCAGGATATGTACTACTGAGGTAGGTAGGTGGTGATGGTCTGCTTGCACATGCATGATTCCCAGTCTGAGCGTGAGAAATGTTCCCATGTCTTTCCAGCTCTGACCTCTGTGTTAGCTGTTCTCATCCTCTTCACTCCATCTTCTTCTCTGTGTTCAGGAATTAAATGCACATCCAAAATGTGCAGATGGTGACAAGACTGAAAATGTTCTTTCCATTACCACCAAATTAAAGAAGACACCTGAAAACCCATCAAGGCATGCAAGTGAAAGAACAGAACTTGTAACAAAGAGATGATAGCTATTGAGATACAAAAGACTTGAATTGCTATGTTCATTAGTGGTAATCTAGGGGAATGCTCTTTTTCACTCTTTTCCTAACCAATATTTGCAGTATGATAATAAAAATATATCCAGTTAATGAAGTCGCCTTAAATCCTTTTGGCGGGCTTTTGTGTTTTGGTAACTGATGTAGCATTCTTAAAGGATAAGTGGACTTCAGAACTGGGTAAGGCTCCAGAAGTGATCAAATTTCACTTCCGAAAGTGACCAAACTCCTTTCGTTATGTTGCACGTGTTCTTTTGGAAAGGCTGTCTTTAGAAAAACAGCAAATTTGAAAAAAATAACCAAAACCAAAACCAAAACCAAAAACACACCTCTGATAGAATTATAGCATTTCAGTTTGGGAAAAACAAACCTAAACTTCAATTGAATGGTGGCACTTCTTATGTATATCCTTTCATTAAAAAGAAATTAGACAAACATTTTCTACTGAGAGTTATATTGATATGATTGACCTGACTCTGAGCAGATGAACTAAATCACCTAATAACCTTGTGGTAGTTTTGCCAGCACTGTATTTATGTAAGCTTATACATTTATAAAAGTTTACTTTTATGGAAAATTTACAAAAGTTTTCATTCTATAAGGACCCCCACCCCCAACACACACACTTACACACACAGCCGGAGGATATTTTTACAAGAAGCATTTGTTCATGATAGAGCTTTTGTTGGAAGCAGCAGTTGTTTCTTACTCAAAGAACATCAGCAGAAGAAATTTCCTCATACACCTGGTAGATAGTTGTCTTGTTGGGATCAGACTTTGCAGAAATTACTCTGTCTCTGCTTCTCTACATTCACCCTTACAGAGTGTTGTTATGAGCTGTGTTCACTGAGGATAGGGGGGGATGAGGACAATGCAGGGAATCAAAAAACACATGAAAATCTTTGCATTTTCCCCAAATCCTGTGACATTTTTAGCTCCAAGGAAGCTGTGAAGGTCAGGCGCACATACGTTAAAATAAGTCACTCATAGCTCAGAGAAACAGTTTGGGCTGCCTTGCACAGATGGCAGAGATGTAGCACTGAACCTTTGGGGCTTGAACACTCTTTGAAGAACCAGAGCCCAGGGACATTGTGGTTGCTGGAAACTCTCAGCTTGGTTCCTTCATGGCCTTTGTGGACATTTCTGTTACACTTTTCTGCGGTAAATATTCAGGACATTGCTGTAAAAACTTGTCTGCGGCTGATCATACAGCCAGGCACGGTCTCAGCAACAGGTCTGTGCACAGAGAGCCCAGAGCTTTGAAGGACTCCACGCAGAGGCACACTTTTGCCGTCACAGGGCCTTTCTTCTGTGAGCAAGGGAAAAGTGTGTTTTATAAGAACAAGTTGCTCTTTTTTTCTCATCTTCTCACATATCAAGCCTGAATTTCTTCGTCGACCTTGAAGGCTGGAAGCTCCATTCCTAAGACAGTTCAGATAAACTGAGCTTTAATGTCTTAATTGAGAAGATGTCTCTGGAAGTACATGAAATATAGGAGCCTTGAGAGCAAGTAGAAGAAGCTAGAGGAGCAGCCATTGTCTTCTCAGACTTCCTCCAAATCGATTTTTCTACTTGTGTTCATCTGGACACACTCTGAATATTACTGATAGCATCTTGCTCAACATCATTGTCTAAATCAGGCATGCAGTGGAGACTTCTCACTAGACTGGTGTGCGCCGTTCAGCAGAAGCTGCTGTGATGGATCACGCGTTGCTGCAGTGCCCGTCTCAGGCATTGCCAAATGACCACTCTCCCATCCGGGCAGTTATTTTCATTTTTCCCCCTCCTAAAGCTGTTCTGATGCAAAGTTGGTCCTCTGACTTTTGCATGCCTTATTGCAGATGGGCTGATGGGAAAGAGGGAAACAAATGACTATTTTATGTCAGATCATCACTTCAAGGTACTCAAAATACTATTAGTAAATGAAATAAACCCGGGAGCTTAAAATCAGGCAGTCACTTTTGTGTTTTAAATGTAGTTTGTAAGAGGATTATTTATTCCTAGGGAATATTTGGCTTGGAAGACAGTGTCAGTGTACTGGCAGAGCATTATACTATGCTCCCTGTTTTATATTCCAAATAAATACATTGCTAGAGATACAGCTGCACACTAATAATGTGCAAAAAATGGATCTGGTCTCTGTATCTGATTTGAAATATGGTCTATTGATGGCCAATAGACTTTTTTTGATAGACCACACTTTCTCCTTTTTTCTTAAAAACTGCTTAGGCTTGTCGAATGCAAACCAGAATTCTGATTCTATTGTACTAAGCTGAAGGCTTAAGCAAATCCTCTGGGACTAGCAGCACACGCAAATTTAGAAACAGAGCACCCACGGTACTTTCCTAGGCAGGTCTGGAAGGCAAGGACCCACAGTTTGCCTTTCAGAAGAGAGCTCAGGACTGGGAGTGGAAGTTGCTGCCTTCTTGCTAAGAGTCAGGTTCTTAACATCCAAAGGACAGAAGTCTGATGTACCTTCTGCTTAGTGGCATCAGCAGATGCCTAGCTTTAAACACAGACTTTGTCCTCCTGCATGAACCTGAGGAGAAAGAAGATGGTTGTTTGTTGTACATCGCCTGTCGTAAGGTAACAGAAAAAGCAAAGAGTGAAGATTTGCTTGTCTACAGTTCGTCCTGACCCTCGTAGGCAGATTCACCTTGAGCATCAAGAATGCAGCTTAACTTTGGAAACACAGTAGGGAAAAAGGATGTAGCTTATGTTTTTACATAATCAGTTAGAACAGCAGGGTGACACAGTATCCCTTTGAAGCCTTTGGATTGGCAGCTCTGCCCCGAGAGAGCATGGAGGAGGGGAATTTGAATAACAGAAGGGAGAAGCGTGGGCCATCGCTAGTAATTTCCACACAGTGTTGGCTCCTGACCAGCACCTGCAGACTGTAATATAAATCGTATGGACAGTGGCTTCCAGGTCCTGATCAGCTGCTTCACACGGCCAGTTACGGCAGCCAACTCTGGTTTATATGCCTTTGGTGACACTTGACAATTAAACAAAAACAGATGCCAGGCACTTGATTGCGACAAGGATGTAAAGGGACACAATCTAATGATGCCATGTTCAAGACATTATGAAGCAGACTCTGTTGTATTCATTACATAGGACAAACTGCGGAACTCTAATGCACTTTGAGCGTCAAAATGGTGAATGAACGTGTAACGGTACTTTGTAGATATAAAGAGACCTTAAGCACAGGTGCCTGCTCTGTTGGCTTCAGTTTCCATTCTCCTTTGTATCTTCTTCTAGCAAACTGGTAGATCTGTGTAAGAAAATAAAGAGGATAAGAGTTGCTCTGACTTTGCTGCTCTAAGGTTAAGCAGGCTGTGGACTGCCAAGAGCTGCCCCTTTTAAAGAAGGGAAGATTTTGTGACCGTTTTTGAATTAAGAAATTGAATTCTTACATGGCCTTGGGAGGGGAATGTCTCTGACTCCAAGCGTGGCTAAAAGTTCATACTTCCTACCTTGCCCTTTTTCTTCCTCTTTGATTTCACACAGGGAAATATCTTGGAGCCGGTGATCTCTGTGTCAGCCTTTTTAATGCAACTTCAAGGTCTGAAACCTGTCATTTAACTAAAATGCTTGTTTAGGAAGTGCAGTTCAAAGTCAACGTGTGGGAAAAAGAGGCTTCTGTATAACTGTAAAAAGAGTAATTTCATGTACTGGTGCAGTAACTGTCTCAATTGCAGTGAGCTATCTTCAGATCAGTCAAAGGCTGGCCTTCCGGTTTTGTGTGGCCGTGTGTCGAGCCAAAGCCTCAGGGAGCTCTTTTGCACTCTCCCGTGTCACTCCCTGCGCAGCCTTCTTGCCTTCCCAGGGCTTCCTCTGAAGTTACACTTCCTCCTCACTCAACCATGGGAGACATATCTTGAGATGTATCTGCACCCATGTAGTACTCCCTTCAGAGAGATCCTTGGAGCTGGCACCCTATATACCTCTTCTCCCTATATACCATGGTTCTGGTGACACTTTCTACTCACTGGCAGAGCTCAAGCCATGGTACTCGTTAGTTGGTCCACAAAGACGATCAGCTACTCTTGCTTTTGCTGCCGTCTGTTCTCTCGACCTTTTGGGGACCCAAAGAATGAGTTTGCAGAACTCGTGTGGGTCCTTGCACGTAAGAAACCCCTAAGCTTTGTTTGCCCTCTTGCACAGGCTATGCCAAGAATATGCAAGACAGCTCACAATCCCATAGTCCTGCGCTGCTGCTGCTGCTGCTGCAGAAGAAGGGTCAGAGCTAATGAACAATGAGCAAGATCATGAACGCTTAACAGCACACTAATCATTTCATTAGGCACACACCTTCTACAGAATGTGTAATACAACATTAATTTTACAATTAGCCAGCAAAGGACTGTCATCTTTGCACTTCTGAATTTCTGACATGATGTCGTAAAGGATACCCAAGCCAGCTGGCTTCTCCTTTTCTTTTTTTTTCTTTTTGGTGCTTCACTGTTCTCATTAAACATGTGATTTTAATTCAGCTACAAAAGGAGCTGATCATCCAAATAACAATGCTGTTAATGTTAATTAGAATGTTGATTTTTGAAATATTAGCTACTATTAAATTCTTCAGTGAATTGGACAGTATTTTGCTAAAAGGTTTGTGGAAAAAAAGCACAAAGTTGATCTCTGCTGTTTCTGGCCAGGATTGTAATAGAGGTGAGAATTTTATTCTGTTATTGTAAGGCCTCTGTGCTAAAGAATGACTCTTTTTATACTTTGTACTGCAACGAAACAAGCCTTAACTTCAGGTTCTCAAGAAGCCAATGGACATCATTAAGAGCAATGTTGTTGTTTGTCTGATACAAGAGCGTTTGGCCCAGACCTTGATAACAGAATTCTTGAAACTGTCACTATACAAACACAGGGAAAGAGACCATGCCTTCGCATCTCGTCTGTTGGTTTGTTATTACCTGTCATGAGCTAGCAGGGAAGGAAGTTGCAACAACAACTGAATACAGCTCAGGCAGTTGAAAGTAACCCATGTTGAAATAATAAATTATGTTACCCTCTTTCTACTGTGCATATTGTGATTTTTAATGCTCTCCCAAGACATCATACTATTACATTATCATGGAGTAGGGCCATTACCATTGATTAAATGCAACCACTGCTAAATGCCTAGTGACACCAAAAGGATTTGATGGGATTATGCCAGACTTGCAGTAACAAACGGCAGCAGAATCTCTCACCCAGTTGTTGGGACCAAAATGCCACCTCCCATTTTTAAAGGTAGAAGGAGTTTGAATGTCTTAATCAACTTGCACACTGCACTGCACTGAGATTTAGAAAATGAGTATTACAAAGAGAAGTATGAAGAAGTACTCATTCCAAAGAATAAAAAGAAATCCTTCCCACAGCATTGGATTGCAATGGAACGCATATCCCTCCTGAAGAGAGCACGCACAAAGGAAATAAGCTTGTCTTAGTATTCCAAGACATGCCAGGTATTTTTAGTTGTGAGCAGAATTTTCACAAGTAATAGTGACTCGGAGACATCCCAGGATTAGGTTGCCCAGTTTGAGATACAGCAGTGCAGCACAATTTTTGAACCCGACGCTTTCAAACCCAGGAATTACTAACCAAAACTGAGCCTCTCAGATTTCATCAGATTTGCCTCCACTTTGTGAGTGGTGGTTTAATGAGCACTTTTATTTTGGTCCCTTTTGAAAATGGCTGTCTGTAGTCTAGGTTTCAAAATTAACTTGCATTTCTGGTTCTAGCTTTTGCCCTTTGAAACCTTTCTGACATGTCATTTTCTTCTCACTGTGTGGTGCATCAGACTTGCCTCTGGATTCATGGACAGGAGAACTTGCCTAAGCAATGGATGCTGGTCTTAAATAAACAGCACAAGGTCAGGCACATTACAGCTGGTTACAATCTGGAATCTGTATGTGAAGAAAGCTTCATGAAATCAATACACTATGGATTATTTAAACGTGAAAAAAAATCTGTGTGAACTGCGATCCAGCTGATACTAACACGATCTCTCCTGCTACTTCCAGGTCATGACTCAGTGATTTAACAAATGACTTTATCTTTCAGTCTCTTCTGTTAAGACATGTATTTAAACGTAGTTTTGTATAGTTTTTCTGCTTGACATCACCTTCATTTCCGTGTCTCCAGTTATTTTTATTCTCCTTGTGTGGTTCAGAGCCCTGAAGCCTGCACCTGTGTCATTAGTCTATCTTTCCTTGTGCAAACATCCAGAGCACATTTTCAGTATGATGCCTGAAGCTGTTCTGAGCAGCAGCACGTAGTGGCTGTAGCCTCCTATACACCCAAGCAGTACGACTCTCTCGCAAACTGGAAAGCAGGGGTTTCTCCCTTTCTCAGTTTGCGGCAAATGACCAGTGAAACAGAGCAGAAGAAAACACTCATTGGCCAAGACCCAAGCCCTGCTTCAGACAACCTGCTGGGGTGGGCTGGCTTTCAGTCTGTCCCGCATGCTGCTCAGAAAAGGCTCGAGGGATAATAGCTGCTTCCAAAACACCTGCACAGCTGGCTCATTCCAGGCTTTGTACGTACAGGGAGAAATACATATATATATGTATATAAGTTTGTTTGTACTCTGCACAGAGGCAGAAAATTAACCTTCTTGATACCTGATAGAAGAAACTTAATCTTCATCAATCCTTGACTGTCATAAACGTGACAGCCAGCAGTGTGCCCAGGTGGCCAAGAAGGCCAACGGCATCCTGGCTTGTATCAGAAATAGTGTGGCCAGCAGGACCAGGGAAGTCATCCTTCCCCTGTACTCGGCACTGGTGAGGCCGCACCTCGAGTACTGTGTTCAGTTTTGGGCCCCTCAGCACAAGAAGGACATTGAGTTGCTGGAGCGTGTCCAGAGAAGGGCAACGAAGCTGGTGAAGGTTCTGGAGCACAAGTCCTGTGAGGAGCGGCTGAGGGAACTGGGGTGGTTTAGTCTGGAGAAGAGGAGGCTGAGGGGAGACCTTATCGCGCTCTACAACTACCTGAAAGGAGGTTGTAGCGAGGTGGGGGTTGGTCTCTTCTTGCAAGTAGCAAGTGATAGGACAAGAGGAAACGGCCTCAAGTTGCGCCAGGGGAGGTTTAGATTAGATATTAGGAAAAACTTCTTCACAGAGAGGGTTGTCAAGTATTGGAACAGGCTGCCCAGGGAAGTGTTTGAGTCCCCATCCCTGGAGGTATTTAAAAGACGGGTCGACGAGGCGCTTAGGGACATGGTTTAGTAGTGGACAGGTACAGTTGGACTCGATGATCTTAAAGGTCTTTTCCAACCAAATGTTTCTATGATTCTATGATAAAGCTAAATTTATTGTTGAGGGGAGGCAGGAGGGACAGCAGTGTTTCCCTTCGCTGATGCTGCTGCAGATAAGAAAGATGAAACGGCTCAGCCATGCTCCGTATATGACACAGACAACATTTGTTTGGACCTAAGGGGACATTTCATGGCTGCTGTGACAACTGCAGGAGCTTTGGCAATGTGTGCTCTTGGCAAGACAATTGCTTTCTAGTGCAGGCTCCAGCTCCAGTCAGGAGGTCTATCCGGTTTTGGGGGAGAGGTTTGTATCGTGGGGATGGTGCTTTGAACTTGTGATGGCAGCTTCTAGATGACTTCTTTTTTAAAAGTAGGGTTTGTGCTGCATTAGGGATTCAAATGAGTGTTCTAATGAGTTACATCAGGTATTTCATAGTTAATGCATGAGTTACATCCTGTATTACATAGTTAATGCAGCCTTAAATGACCGTTTTCCCTCACAGAGGTGTGTTACGGAACGTGCAAATGTTTCATACACATGTGAATGTACAGAACCTTTTAGAGCTTTTCCTTTAAACTTCAGTTTCACCTAGCTGTTTTACAGGATCTTACTTCCTGAGGACAGGATTACAACTGTCAAATGACAATCGGCTTTAGCTAGGAAATGTAGATATAAATCCTCAGACTGCAGATCCACAGATATTTCAACTATTTAGAACTCATTTTAAACGATCAATAAAGCAACAGTGCTACTAGGGTGAAAAGAAGTCTTCTCTGTGGGAGTCATGTTACATTCCCTTGCGTTAGAAATAACTGCATGACAAACATGTAAGCAAATTTATATTCACAGTAGCTCATCTGGGGGTAAACATTATGTTTATTTTGCATTTTTCTCTTTTTAATCTGAATACAATAAATCCACATGATGGTTAGAGACTTAAATGCAGAGCAACACGGGATTTCTGGCACTGCCCTGACATTAACTGCTCTCATCTCGATGAGGTGACTGGTAGTGTTAGTTTTCCTTTTCATTTTTATCCAAACCAATGTTGTCAGTGCTTCTATATTTGTCTTAATGAGAAGGGTAGAGTGTATGTTTGCTGTTTAATGGAGGGTGGAGCAGTGTCTGAATTCAATTGATTTCATTTTGTCTTTGATGTTATTTTTCCTGTGATAAGTCTGAAAATCAAGGACATCTTTTTGAAAGCGCTCAGAATCCAGTATCTTTGACTTAGGTAGTAGCCAAGTGAGCCCTCAGAACCTGTTTGCCTTTAAATGACTAAGTGAAGGCATGAGGGTTTTTTTGCTTTTTTTAGAGAGAGGAAAAAAATCCCTGTTTTCTGAATCCTCTGGAAAATCTGACTTGTTCAAGGAAGTTTCATTATGAATGTGCAAATTTTCTGCCTGTCATTCCTTCAGATGCTTGTTAAGCCAGACCAGTTATGCTCTTATTTATATTTTAAAACAGCTGATTGAAATAAGGTCACTTGAAATTTTGGCCTCAATCTTCAATAATATTTTGAATATGAGAATATTCATTTGGGGAGGACCAGAATGTATTTACACAGTTCCATTATGGCTTTTTTGTTCAACACACAGATCCTCTCCTTGCCCCTTCTCTTGTCTTAAGCATTAAAGTCAACCACCTGCTTTGGAAATGCAGCTCAAATGTAACTATTTCTGCTATTTTGCTTAACTTTTTTGCATGAGTTGAAAATATCAGTGGTAATTCGCTTTATAGCATCAGGCGTTCAGTTCAGTTACGGCAATTGTTTTTCAGCAGGCTAATTTTTCTGTAAAACTAGACAATGAAAGTAATCACTTAGAAAAATTAGCATTCCTCACACATGTGCACTACTCTCATGGCTGTTTTCATCTTGAGAAGGTCTGGAATGGCCCAGTGTGGTATAAGAAACAATCTTTCCGGACAGGGAATTCATGTGCACCATTACATTACAAAATGACCCTTCAGAAATCAGAGCAAGGTCATTTAGGCCAAATCCCATGCAAAGTATCATGGTCAGTGGGCTCTTTGCATGGCTGTATTACGGATAGATTGGATTATCTTGAACAGTTCCAAAGCCCACAGGTTTCCTTGGGCATATTACAGTTAGGCAAGGAAGTGATGAAGCAAGGAAGAATAGAGAGACACAATCTGAGCAGCTAAAAAAGGTGGACAATGTCATGCTTCTGGGACAATTCTTGGAAGCAACCAGACAATATAGACAGAAAGTGTGGTTTGGGGAATTTGCAGTAGAGAAAGACTTAAGGTTTGCAGAAGGATAAAGCAGTCAATTTGTTGTAAAAGCTTTCCATGTGATCTCCCACTTACCTTTACTTAATTTCCAATTAACTACAAAATTTGTCTCTTCTGACACTCACAAACGCAAATGTGTCCCTTTTCCAGAAAGTAAGAAGGAAAATTCATGAGCCTCAGAAACAGCAAGTAGCTGTGTTCTCCTAGAAGAGAGGCTTAAAAAGAGTGCAGAGAAGCTGCTGAAAGATCGTCTGGCAGATATGTTTCTGTGCAGCTAGGTGTCAGAGTCCAATACTCTCTGACCAGGTTCACTTAGATATTCTACGCATGGAGGGTGCAATGTTCAATATCAAGTTTACTTATCTGAAGATATTTGATGTTGCATGGGATTTCTGATTTGGCAGAGTGATACAAAATATAGAGAAAACCACAACAGAAATGTAAGTTACACTTAACAAAAGACAGCAATTGCAGTACACAGTTCAACCACAATACACTGTGATTCCCATCACTTGTCTCCATAGTATGCTCACTGCCAGGACGCTGGGTGTTCCCAGTCACTGGGAGGGAATACCTGGGTTGAAGCCAGCTCAAGCCCATTGCTCTCTTCAAAATTCTTTTGTTCATTGTTTAGTTTTCATATTCTGTGTTGGGATGAGCCCCCCATGCTGGTCTGGCTAACTCTGGGAGACACTCGCACTCTTTCAGTGAACTCAGGGAGAAACATTTACACCATCAGTTGATCCACTCAGCTGTGGACAGCAGTTTACTTTAACAAAGGCCACCCTCCAGTGGTCCTCTTTGTGTTGAGATAGAGTCAGCTTTCTTTGCAACAGCTGTGGTCAGCCACAGCCTGCATTATTCCCTGAGCTTCATGAGCACATCAGCCCTGCCCATCTCCATTAAGTCTCCTTCCATTTTAGGGTTTTATTGGTCAGTCACAGTAAGCTGAGTCCAGTGAGTAACAGAGCATTTTGGGGGTAATGCCATGTTACTCACTTCTCTGCAGACCTTGCTGGGACATTGTGGCGATCCCGAGGCCATATGGCTGAAGAGAGAAGACTGAGATGAGAATTTCTATGGTGACAAGGAGCTGGTGGGTGCTTCAACATTTTAAGAAGGCTATAGCAAAGGGGTGTCTATGGATGTTGGCAACCAGCCTGGGGAACGGTCAGTGAAATCTGAGCCAAAATCCAAGAGGAATGGACCCAAGTTCACACAGAATGAAAAGGCGTGCATGAGCAGAAAAGAAGGCTGCAGCTTTGCTCTTGGTGCAGTTGGTCTAGGAGTTAATGGGAAGCACAGGTTGTGATAAGGTTCATAGCGTGATAAAGAACATAGACTAAAGCTGGAGGGAGCTCTGTTAGTTGGCTGCTCTGACAGCAGCCATGAAATTTGGAATTGAGCATCCCCAGCCCACTGTTCAGCTGCACTCTCTAATGTTAAGGTTTTTTTTTTATTTGAAATACTAAAGATATTTTTATTTGAAATAATAAATAAGATGGTTGCATTGTTGCTTCTCGTTTCTGCCAACCTTCACCAAAACTTTCTTCATGTGCACAGGTGCTTTGTGCCTGTCTAAGAGCCCATGCACTCTGCAGCACATTTGAATCATAGAATCATAGAATGCTTTGGATTGGAAGGGACCTTTAGAGGTCATCTAGTCCAACCCCCCTGCAGTGAGCAGGGACAGCTGCTTGAGGTAGCACAAAACAGCTGGATTAATTACTTTTGCTAATTTGCACCAAAAGTTCCTCTAGGGGAAAGGGATTGCTTGGTTTTGCTTAAACATTTCAAGGATGGGAGCCATTTATCTAATTAGTTTGCAAGCTGCCCACAGACTGCTACAGGTTATGAGATCCTGGCACTGGATCTCAGGGAGCTCTCAGCTGAAATGGTGCTTTAGTCAACGTCGCACAGTTTGTCTAAAGCCTTTCAGTGTACCTATCTCTCACTCATGTCTTAAATCTGTACAATGCAGAGATTTTTGCTTTTATATTTTCTTTCTCATAGCTTTTCTTATCCTAAGGAGCTCTTCCTTACAAAAGGTAGAGTTCTCTTCCGGCTCTTGTGGATCTTGTAGAAAACCCTTTCACTTGTGATGCCAAGAAACTGGAAAGCAATTCATTAGCAAAAAGTCCGTACCCTTGTTGATTTTGTTCTGGTAAAGTTTCAGCTAAAGTTCTTGGTCCCTCTAGGGTATTGCACTTATGGAACTATGTGTCCCTAAACGCCGGGTCCAAAGCAGAGTCAATCTGAATGGCCATCTGCAACACAAGACTCAGCTGGGACTGTTAATCCCACAAATCCAGAATGGAATGCAAGCAAGCCAGAATAGTTTTACTGGGGCAGAACAAATATTCACTTAACCCATTATCCTGTCTCCAAGAGGCAAACAACAGGTACACAGAGAAAAACTGAAGAGCAGAGCAAGCGTGGAGTGCTGCTATCCTGTTTTTTTTCCTTCATCCAATGGTTTGCAGGTCAAGCATCTCCTCAGTCAGTTAGGATGCTTTTTTATTAAAAAAACCCAGCAGAGTTCTTTTAAAACATGTTGTGTGTGAAACCTCCATANTGTTCAAGCCATGATATTGAAAGTACTGAGTATCCTGGGAGCTCTGGAGTCTGACTCCAGAGAGATCAAGGTCAATAATCGCACTTTGAAACATAGCTGACACCAGTTTCAAACTAAAATAAAAATCTTCCATATATGTGCTTTTTACTTTATGCATAAGGTTCTTCAGCTCTGAGCTGAGTGAGCTAAGCATTTGTTGCCATATTGTGTGTAATGATATCCCCCGTACGTTTACGCATGCGTTAAATCCTATGTCTGTCAGGAGCAACAAAAACGGAAAACCAGTATCTGCAAAGTTAAACATTAAAATCAAAGTTTCCAGGACCTGAAAACATGCCTGTGCATGAAAAACTTTGAGAGGAGGAGGGAAGAAACATTAAAAAATTACTCATCCTTGTCCATTATTTCACCTGAGTGAACAACTCCTTGCCGTGCAATAATTACAGTGCATATATAACAAAACTATCAGCAAGTGTATTCAAGATTAAAAGGTTAATTTACGTATTTAATAGTTATCTTCCTTCCTTCCCGCACCGCTGCTGTGGGAATTGGGCACATTCTCACTGGTTACTGAAACCGTAGAGTAATATGTTATTTCAAGTGGATTCTGTCCAACCACGCAGACTGTGCGTAGCATGCACCATTCTCTGCGAGATAAATTGGGTTGTCATCGCAATTTTAAGCAACTTCTAGTACTAAAAATAATAACAAATTCCTGGCCAACATTTTGTATTTGAATGAACTCTCTCTCAACATTGCTATCAATCCCAGTCAATTACCTAATATTTCTGATATTTCTTCATGGAATTAAGAAGTAAATTAAGATAATAAGACCAATACAGCTTGTTCTGGGATTCCAAAGAAGCTAAAGGAGAAAGACTGCAATGTATTTGAATGGAAGCAGAACAAGAGTAAAGCTGACTGGTTTTCAAAGTCTCAGATTCTATTAAAGAAAAAAGAAATCAGGTGACTAAATTTTGGCTTCTCAATATTCTAGAGAGATAAAAGCTAAAAATACAGACAAAGGAACATGAGGAGGCTGGAATCACTAATCCACAGCTAGTGTGTCTAGCTTAATATATGGATCAAGTTACATAGGGTCTATACAAAGTCATACTCATTAAAGATATAGGCAGTTGTTTTTCCCTTTGAAATGTCCTTAAACTGTGTGACATTTTTTCATTTTTGAATTTTTTTGTCTTCTTTTTTTTAAATCTTTTTTTAATTAGAAAGAAAATTCTAACTCTGGGAATTTTTTTCAGGACTTCAGGAGAGCAAACTTTGGCCTCCTCATGGATCTGCTAGATAAGGCCTTAGAGGGAAGAGAGGTCCAAAAAAGCTGGCTGATATTTAAAGATCACCTTCTCCAAGCCTCCCAACAGCCAGGAAGTCAAGCAAAGATGCCAGCATGCCAGCGTGGATGAGCAAGAAGCTCCTGGCTAAACGCAAACATAATAAGATAGCATACAGAAGACGAAAGCAGGGACAGGTAACCTGAGAGGAATACAGAGACATTGTCCAAGCAGACAGAGGTGGGGATAGGAAAGCCAAAGCCATCTAGAGCTGAATCTGGAGAGACGTGTCAAGGGCAACAAGAAAGGAAAGTCTGGAGCAAGGAAGACTTACCCCTGGTGGAAGAGGATCAGGTCAGGGAATACTTAAGCGAACTGGACACACATAATGTCATGGACCCTGATGGGATGCACCCACGAGTGATGAGGGAGATGGCTGGTGCCATTACAAGGCCACTCTCAATCCTCTTTGAAAAATCATGGTGATCAAGAGAGTGACCTGAGGACTCAGGGAAAACAAATGTCAATTCTGTTTTCCAAATGGCCAAAAGGGAGAATCCAGGGAACTACAGGCCAGGCAGCTTCCCCTCAATCCTAGTCCTGTTCAACATTTTCATTAATGATCTGGATGATGAGGCAGTGTACCCTCAGAAAGTTTGCTGATGACACAAAAGTGAGAGGAGTGGCTGATATCACCAGAGGATTGTGCTGCCATGCAGAGGGACCTTGACAGGCTGGAGAACTGGGCCAACAACAACCTCATGAAGTTCAACAAAGGGAAGTGCAAGGTTCTGCACCTGGGAAGGAACAACCCCAGGTGCCAATAAATGCTGGGGACCACTCAGCTGGGAAGAAGTTTTGCAAAAAAGGACCTGGGGGTCTTGGCAGACACCAAGCTGAACGTGAGCCAGCAAAGTGCCCTTGCTGCAAAGAAGGTTAATGGGTATCTGGGATAGATAGGTTAATACTATCCTAATACATTAGGCAAAGTATTGCCAGCAGGTTGAGGGAGGTGGTTCTTCTCCTTTGCTCAGCACTGGTGAGGCCACATCTGGAGTCCTGTGTCCAGTTCTGGGCTCCCCAGTACAAGAGAGACATGGACATACTGGATAGAGTCCAGGAAAGGGCCGCAAGGGTGATGAAGGGACTGGAGCACCTCTCCTATGAGGAAAGGCTGAGAGAGATGGGGCTGTTTAGCCTGGAGAAGAGAAGGATCGGGGGATCTTATCAATTCACAGGTCTTTTCCAACCTAAACTATTCTGTGATTCTATAAGTATCTGAAAGGAGGGTGCAAGGAGGACGGAGCTCTTTTCAGTTGTGCCCAGTGAGGCAATGGACACAAACTGAAAGACAAGAGGTTCCTCCATAAGGCAAAACTTTCTACTGTGAAGGTGACTGAGCAATAGAACAGGTTGCCCAGGGAGGTTGTGGAGTCTCCATCCTTGGAGACATTCAATGGTTTTCTGACATGACACATTGAAAGGGAGAGGGCGGCCCATTTGCTGCAATATCTTATCTCCTCTCTAAGACTTCAAAAACATGATTTGAAAGAGATTTTAATTTCTCACTCAAGCTCTCCTTACACTTCCAAGCATTTTACCAAGCCTCTGCAGAGATGCTTTTAACTACCAGCACTGTGCACAGCTACTGCAAATTGAATTTGGCCAGGATTTCAAAACTTAAACGTGAGTATGAAATCTTGAACTTTCTCGTGCTTGACTTAATAACCCTTTTCCTGTAGCAGCACAAGTGTCTCAGGGTCAGGAAAGCAGTAGTTAGGATCTAAATCTTCAATTTCACTTTGTCTGACTGGTTTTGGCCTCTTGGCTTGGGAGATTACTGATGAACACCTTTTGTGCTGACTGGAACAGAGCAATTGAATCAAGCATCATAGACTGTTTTCCCTTGACCTCCCATTCACAGAAGAATCTTTGTGGACCAGTGTCACTGCCACCTAGCAACTACTGGGTTCTCATTTAAGTTCTTACGCAAGACTTAAACAAAGTATTTCTAATTAATAATTACAGTTGCAAGAACTAAGAACTGTATTGGAACCCTATTTTCTCCATACAGTTTTTTAGTTCTTGATCCAAACTTCACTAACAGAAGCCAAATTGTATCTGGGACTAGATTTTCAAATGTGCTCATGTTTCAGTATGTCAAGCTCTCTCAGTTACCGAGGGACTCAGATATTTATACAGCAGTAAATCTTCCTGTTGTCCACAGCCCAGAAGAACATTTAACAAAAATCTTTGCATCAACACCATTTCCTGAAACCTTTCCTACCTTTGAAATCAACAAGAGCTTTGCATGTTGATTTTAGTCAGTCCAGATTTCAAAGCATTTCTTCCAGGACCTGTGTGTAAGTGAACTTGGCTGCTACTATGCTTTCAAGGCAAAACCGTACTTTGGTGAACAAACTAGCTTGTTGATCAGTCTGAGCTGAGACTGGCAAGGAACAAGGTCTTAATTCTACAATCAAGAGAAATCTTTGTCTTATCGTTGTTGTTCTTACAGAAAATCCTCTGGGTGGGTTCCTGATGTGAAAAAGAGTACTGATGCAAAGCAGGTCTTACACCCTGTTCTTCGGGGGCGTTGCTTTCAGAGTCTTCTAATTAACAACATACAGGCAGATTTTCTATAGCTGTCATTGATTCCGTCCTCTCTTCCTTAAGAATAATTGGAGAGCTCTGAACGCAATGAGAGGAATTTTTATAATCATTGTCGTTGGATGTTGATCCCATTTCAGAAGATGGACACAGGAGAGAAACAAACTCAAAAGTAAGCATTTTAATTGCTCTGAAATTCCTTAAGCTTAGATTAGCTGTGCTTTTCGTGAAACAGCCTCCGGTTCCTGTCATAAAATATGCTTGGTCAGGCTCACTTGTCTTGAGGTAACACCATGATATCGTCAGTTCTTTCTCCATATGGGAATGCTCTCAAGGAGAGGAAAGTTGAGCTGTTTGAAAGCGATAAGCTAATCGGAACCCACCATGACTCTCTTGGGGTTTGTTAATTTCTGTGAACATGATTTGTCTTCTTTCTTGTGGGGGAGGCCTGGAGATTTACGTTGAAAAGTGTGGCATTCGCTTGCATTGTCACGGCACATACTCTGTGTCTCAGAGACCATACTCGGTGTCTCAGAGACCAGAACTTTCCCATCTCTCTTCACCACTTACTCCCAGTTAAGGCATATTGTGAAGAAAGATTTTGCTCATTGTCTTGCATTGAATAGTGAAACAGAATAAAAACTGTTGATTTGAGATCCAACTTCAGAAGAAATTCTTCAGGAGTTGAAAAAGAGTTAGCCAGCAACAGCTGCTGTGCTTCAGGTGACAGAGTTTTTCTCCAACACAGGTTAATCTCTGGTGTGACAACTGCTCAGGGGAACAGAGACAGATCGGGTGCAATTGACTGTCACTCCCATTTCTTACACAAGCAGTTTTAAGAGGGGCAAAACCTGGCTGTGCAACTCTGCAGGAACTAGGTACTGCCGGGCAAGGCTCTAGTTGAGTCTTTGCTTCAGACAACTTTAATAAACACCACTGAATTGCTCCCTGTGTGCAAATACAGGGGCCTCCGTCTCAGAACTCTCCTGAAGAAATCATCCGTATATTAACAGGTCATAGGTGAGTCTCACTTCCCCTCAATGTTAATTTTCAAAGCAGTAAACTGACAACTAGAATACAATGGAATGGGATGGGATGGGATGGGATGGGATGGGATAGGGTAAGGTAGGGTAGGGTAGGGTAGGGTAGGGTAGGGTAGGGTACGGTAGGGTAGGGTAGGGTACGGTAGGGTAGGGTACGGTAGGGTAGGATAGTTCAGCCGTAAGGGACCTACAACGGTCATCTAGTCCAACTACCTGACCGCTTCAGGGCTGACCAAAAGTTAAAGTATGTTATTAAGGACATTGTCCAAATGCCTTTTGAACACTGACAGGAATGGGG
>VYZW01037366.1:5283-51114 GCA_013401315.1 Balaeniceps rex | reverse complement strand
TCGTCAACACTGCCAGAAGCTGGAGTAGTATGGTATCTGTAATTTAATTTATTGGAATATTGGAATGGCTTTATATTTATAACCCGAATAGTCCACATATGCTATCTTCCACCCAAGGCATACTGAGAAGAGACTTGAAGAGAGAAAGGAGAGCAAACGAGAAGAGAGTGCAGCTGATCGAGGACATCTACGCCATCACCTCTATGAGGAGAGAGAAAAAATATTTCTGTTGTACAACCAACGTTGCCATGATTTGGATTTGCTGTAACTCTCAGACTTTTGGGTCAAAAATATACTCCTTTTAGAAGTGAAAAGATGTATATTTGCCTCCTGTCAGCCCTAAAAACTCAGCCTTGGGCACTGGAAGTCTAACTGGATTATTTCTTGCTCATATGTCTCAATGAATGCTAATAACAACACAGGCCAAATTAAACCCTCTGATACCAGTGCAACCCCATTACTTTCATCGTGTTTTCACAAATGAAATATAACTAGAAAGTTGGTAAACATTTCTGCTGATAAAGCACAAGAACAAATACAGTCTGACTCAGCCCCTCTTTGCAACGCTGGCAGGAATAAAATGCGGTAAACTTAATTGTGTTATGAAGGTGCATAAAATTTGAGCTTACACAGACAGCACAAATGCCACTTTTATACAAGCACTTTTTGAAGAAAAAGATTAATATATATACAAATTGACAAAGCCAGCTATTATGACACTATGCCTACCACTATAGATTCACAGTAACGTTCAGGCTAAAAACCTCAGCTCCGTTTTCTATGACTGTTTCTACCAGGATGGACTTAGTTAACATTAGGTTATGCTTTTTATTTTCCTGAATGTTAAGAAAGGCTTCAGTTTATGACTGAAATATAACCAGAAACATGAAACTGGAAGAAGGCAGAAGCAGCTGCAGCACCACTCTGCAAGAGTGGGCCCATAGCACCAATGCAGGCTCAACGGCACCAGCTGAAATACCGTCCTGAGGTAAGCATGACAGTGGAGATGGTGGACTCTAAAAAAAAACAGAAATTAAAAATTTGAGCAAAAAGCTCCAGCACTACTACACAGAACGTGCAATTGGTCTGCACCTCTGAAATGCACATGCTTTCCTGAGAGGGAAGAACATGACAAATCTCCTTGAAGCTAATCATTGGTTTCCAATGGTTTCTAGCTACTTTCCTGATGGAGATTCAAGTAAATCTTTCTTGCTTCTCTGACTGCTGACTAAATGCAAAAGGAACAGTTCTGCAGTTATTGTTCCCAGCTCTATATATTCCACAACCATGAGATTCCTAAAAATTGTCACAACTATGATATAGACACTAAAGACAGCTGAACTGCATCCTTACAGAGTTCTTTTTTTCTCTGAAATAATGAGAGCTAGAAAATACCATAACCGGTAATGAAATCACAGCATTTCTGACAAATAGGCACTCTTCTTTAGCAAATCAGGCAGCATTTTGTTCTGTAAGTGTGGACATGTCCACACTTCCTCAGGGTTGCAGAGCTTTCTGTGTAATTAAAAATTAATCTTAGGATATGAAAACTTGAAGTCACTGAAAAGTAATTAAACTTGTTTGCTCCCTCTCCTCTATACCTAAGACATATCTTCAGCTACATTTACTGCCACATAAATCAACTGATCTCTGATAAAATCTTTTGGAAAAATATGCTTCCAGAAGAACATCTGAAATACCTGAAATTTGCCTGAACATTCTCAAGTTCATCTGACAGAGCCAGCACAACTACAGAAGCCTCATTTCCTTAGTAATTAAGGCTAAAATAGGCAAGCCCTACTAACTTTTGCACACGTGCTAAATTTTAACTACTTGTCATGACTATGGAAGCTCGAAATAACTATTGAAACCTGCATGACAAAAGCAACATCACTAAGAGAGTGCAAAAGTCTTTACACAGCGCACTCTTCCACCTCTTTTCAAGGCATGCGCACATGACGTGACACAAAACACTTTCTGCATCTGCCATGTTTTGTTTGAATGCCTTCACAGTGTGCTCTTAGTTTAACAATTCATAAATAGTTTCAGAAGGGTAAATTCAAGCAGTATGCCTTCTCCCCCAAACAGCCTGCTTGTCCTTACGATTAGAAACATGTGGGTGAGATGGAAAATTACTCAAACGCTCATTAAAATTGCCTTCCACGAATATAGAGTTGCTTTGTACACCTTGGTATATATGATACATAACAACATATATATTATGACAATCTGGAAATGCATAGAGTCACCCTGAACAACTAAGAATAGCAGAAGAACCAAGAAAACCAAGTCTCCAGATTTGCAACAAATCGACAATGACCTGTTTCAAATTTTTCAAAATTCACTACATACTACATGGGAGAGCGCAGGCATTGTGCCAGTACTCTTTTTATTTGGCCTTGATGTCCTACGTAACTGATATTTCTCCTATTGGCTTGAATCCAACTTAAATAACAAGGGTATAGAAAAAACAGCCCAAGAGCAAAAAATACCCACACGTGACCACTGAAAAGTAGAAATTCTTCCAGTGAAGTCTACCTTATCCTACTTTTTCATCATTACTTAAAGCATACTATATTACAATGTAACATTACTACATTACTGTCAGGCAATGTCCATAAACCTAATGGAATATTAAGAATATTATAAGTATGAAGGGACTAATTAAGAGACCAGGCCTTGGGGGAGGCAGACACACACACACACAAAAAACACCAACAACACACTTAGAAAAAAATTCTAAATGCCTTGATCACGATGATATTGCAATCAAGAAAACAACCTTGCTTGTCTTTATAAAGCACATCTCAACAACTCATTGCAAGACAGAACACTGTTTAGGATACTGTCCCAGGATTATACCACCTCATTTGTGGTGGTGATCGGTGGAGATGCCGTTTTTCAAGCAAAGGAAAAAGACTAATAAAATAAACTACCCTCACTACCACCACCTTTTCCACCAGGACTATGCAATGCAATCCCTGTACAGAGATGGAAAAAATTCCAGCCACCTCCAGGAAAATTCCAGTACTTGAAAGAGGAGGAAAAAAAGACCTTGTCAGGACCTGCTATGAATGCAAAGCACTCTTTAGGTTATGAACTAGTGTCATATCTGCATAAGAAGTTATAGAAACCTTGGTTCCTTTTGCCTGAACTGCTAAAACCACGTTGATATTCCCTCTGCATCAACCTCCGTTCTTTACTTCTCTCCAGTAAGTGACATACTTTCAGAGAAAAGAGGTATGGGAGCAGCCAAAATAAATACAACACTTACCAAACACACTGAAGAATGGTGTACCAGGGGAAAAACCAACAGCTTCCCATGGATCACTTCCCTGAGTGGCAAACACTGAATCTGACAGACTCTACTGCCAACAAGAGCTTATTTCTACATTTGGTAGAATGTCAACGTTTGAAGTAGCTTTATGATCAAGATTATGAGGAAAAGTTTTTGGACACTTTGCAAACATCATCCTTCTACTATACATCTACTACATTTTCAATTTCAGTTCTATTTATTGCAGCAAGATATTGCTATCTTGTTTCATTTTCAGGCATATATATTAGGATGCAATCATCTGCAATATACCACTAAGAACTGGAAAGGATTATAAAGGCAAAACAACAATAATATGAACCAGACTGGGAGCTGGAAGTCTTGGGTCTGATACCCAGTTCTGCAGTGGATTCTCACCACTGAAGAGAGATTCACTGTTATCATGCTTCAATTTATGCAATTTTCTCAGTTTTAATATGCTTATGTTAGTGAGGACATTTCTGCAGAACTGAAATTCCAAACCCTGATTCATGAGCACATACAAACTGGGAAATCAAAGCTTAAAAAAAAAAAAAAAAATCGCATACCTGTGATAAAAGAGTTAAAAGCACCTAAAAAATGTTGGAATGACTTAAGCTGAAGTCAAAAGAGTGCTCTGTGCTGATCCAGCTGCTGATGGCTCTGCGGGACTATTTGAATCTCATATTTTTCACAGCACCGGGATAGTGATCAGAACATACTTCTCCAGCTCTCTAGATTCACCACTTTGAAATGAAAGTCAAAAATCTACAGGAGGCAGCAATAAAATGAATTATTTTAAATTACCCATTGTTACTGTACCCGGTTGGTGAATAGAGCCAATCTGTGTAAGAAATGCTGTCACAGGAAACCCTCACTATTATCATTCAAAAAGAGCCAAGAAGGGACCCAATGATGTTCTGCTAATAATTGTCCAGAGAGCAAACAGGCACTCAATTCTGAGGACTGAGATCATCGAATGCAAAGCGGGCAGGAAGCATTTTTAAAATGGATCTTCAGAGTTACCACCTTTTGTTAGAGAACCCCAGTTAATAACTGCAGCTGATTACAGCATTCATTAGCATTATTCAGAGTCCTGCTCAAAACCACAAACCTGAAACAAGACCATTATTCATATAGCCCAGCAAGCAGGGTAGACCTGGTGGCCAAGAAGCTCTCTCATTAAGAAAGGGAAGCTTGAGACTGAAAAGACACCGTTCTGAAATTCGCTTTCTGGAACATTCCCTTTTTAATTCCCACTGCCCTAGGCAAGCATGCCATGTTCTTTATGTAGGCTCTTGATATTTTCCTATCACCTTCCTCAGCAAAAAGTAGTAGTTGCTTCTTTTGGACATGGTCTGTAAATGTTTCATAAGACTACATACATATTGATCTAAAAATCAACATCAGAACACAAAAACAAACCCTAAGGAACACACACTTCGGAGCTGACCCAAAGCCCAGATTAATTACAGAAGGAATCCGAACTTGCTGGAAATTCTTTAAAATAATATGACTCTTATTTAATCATATGTTTATATTAAGGATAAATACGTAATGAAACCATTTATAAAAATGCTTTAGATAGCCTAATAAACAGCACATAAGGGAGCCCTGAAAAAAAACAATTTTTCAGGATGGTATATTCATAATACTCATTCTTGCTCACTTACCGTGCCTCCCAAGAACGGAAAGGATAAGCTGCTTTAACTTGAACTTGTCAATTTAACTCTGTCCTCTGTAGGCCAGAGAGGCAAGCATGTATTTACACACACTTAGCAAGCAAGCAAAACTACTATGATCATCTAGCAATACAATACAGTGTAAAATCAATTACAACTCATGTACAATATCATAAAATTAAAATTTACAGTAATTGCATCTTGTGGGGCTAATATTGTCATACTCTCCAGTAAACAGTACTTAATTCACAGGAAGACTGAAAACAACTCATGTGAAGGAATGGATCTTAATTCTAAAAGCAAAAAACCACCACCAACAAAAAACAAACAAAACAAACAAACAAAAAACCCCAAAGCCCCCAAACTACAAAACCACAAGATACTCTCAGTTAGTTGCAGAGCATTTTTGAAGGGCTCTCAGTGTGCTTGCTTGAACAAGGAGCCAATTTATGGCTGGCAGTCAAAGCTCCGTTGTTCTGGGCTTTGCTCTTTTCAGTTGTCACACCCAGGCTACAAGCCTCTGCAGAAATGGAGCTCTGAAGAATAACAACAGAACTGACCCAAGAGCTAATTTATTCTCTGAGCTTACTGTACTTGGTGCAAACCAAAAAATGCCGTGACAGCAGAGTGACCTTATATTTACTGATTGACCAGATGGCGAGAATTACTGACTTATGTAAGCCCCGAGCCTTCTTCACCATCTGACGGCTGTTTGGTGAAATCAAATAAAGGTCTCTGCGTAGTCTTTAGTCCACAAACCTAATCATCACAAGACCATTATGTTGTGCCCTTAGAAGAAAACGCTCCAGGGAAAGGCAAGGAGTGAACAGGACCGAAACCCTTGGATCCTCAAAAAGGGTTTTTTCACAGCAGAACTGACACACATGGGTATGGCACAGCAAGTAGGTTTGTGCACCTGCTGCCCCGGCCCGATCTCTTTTGCTAATGAATAAGTGAAGCCAGCCTCCAGGGCTGTCAATCTGGCACCCTTAGTAATTCATATAAGCACAAAGTTCTCTAAAAATAAATAACATGAAAAGAAATGCAAGTTGTCTCACTAGCAGTGGTTTTGACAGGTATCTTGAGTAATGTTAATTTTTCCACCTTCTTTTTTTTTTTTCCCTTAAAAAAATACCAGTTGAATCACCAATTATTTTGGACAGTTTCTTAAAAACAAGCAGACAAGGAAATAACCCAGTACATCAGACTGATGGCAACTGAAAAAATTTATACTGGGGGTGCAAGCGTGTGCTTGCGTGCGTGTACACACAGAATGTTTTTATTTAAAAAACGGTATTACTGTGCAGCCCTAATTCTTGTCCCGTTTCCACTAATGTAAATCAAGAGGAATTCCATTTGACTAAGCTCACTTACACTAATGGAGAAAAGGCACAAATGAAGTCAGAATTGCAATCATGGTTCCCAAAAGACCTGTATAAAATACAACAGGCCTGAAAACACTTCACATCAGTTTTACCAATATGATTTTATTAGCAGCAGTGAAATAGCTCCTTACTTACAGCCTGAAAACTAAGATCAGAATTAGGCTGGATACATTTCTGAACAGCATAGCCCTGTAACCTCAGATCGGATCCTGAATGAAGAAAGAGAAGAAAGAAGTCATACCAATTCTGTCATTACCATGCCAGAAACAGCATTCAGACCTGTACACTACTGAACATTACTGTTGCTTTTTTCAAAATTAAAATCTGGATCAAAATTGAATTTGCTACTGAATGTTTTCTATGTAGTATGTACTTGTTTATTTACACACACCAAAAAAAAAGCAGTGGAATAGAAGCTCTCCGTGAACAAAATCTGCTCTGGCATTAACGAAGTTATTCCCAATTAACATAGGTCGGAGACACATATTTGAATCCCAGTGTAACATGCTTGCGTGTATATAAAGAATAACTTCAAGGGAAAAATAGTAACACAGCTTCTCGTTGACTAGAAAGTTACCGTTTCAGCTCTCAGAAAACCATTTGCAAATTTTACAATAGCTTGAGGATTCTTACAAAACCCAAAATAGATACAAAGCTTTATCCCTTGCTGGTATGCAAAGCATGAGAAAGAGGCCAGGAAGAAACTGGTAAAGTCAAGCAAAAGAAAAGCACGGGTTGAATGTCAGGGGAAAAAAAACACTGAATGCTAAGAAGATAAAATAGTGGAATAATTCCTCAGGAAGATAATATTTCCTGGGACGTTAAAACTGTCTGTTGGAAGAAAAAAGGGCTACTGGGAAAACATTCTTTCTCAAAGCAAAAACTTGAAATTAATGTTGCAAAAGAAGGACTAAGCAATATTTATGAACTGCTGCATTCAGGCTTCTACTGAAAATTTAAAAACACCTAGGACCGAATACTCTGTTCTTACAGCTAGTCACACGAGCGCTTACAAGGGCGATTTTGCATGCATGTGTTGGTGTTACCTTAGCACTGCCCACAGAAGAAAGAAAAAAAAAAAAAGACAACCACCTGGAATAAGCCAAGAATGCAAATTGGAAAGAATATCCTTCGTCTTTATGCATCTGCCATGCCCTGCTCACATGCAACAGGCACTCAATTTGTGCAAAACACTTGTGCAAAGCATTTCCTATCCACAAATATTTGCAGCAGACTGAACTACGTTACAGAATGGTAACCTCAACTTCCACAGATCACCTTAAGTTTAAAGCAACCTTTGTTGACAATACAGTGCCAAATGCTTACATGATCTTATCAGGTCTTCCCTTACCCTCCTAAATTCACACAGTGTTTTTTTAAAAACAGTATGTTGCAGAGATGTGGATTTCCTCCTTTCCCCAAAACACACGCACATGCAAAAACACGTCCCCTGGTGCGGACACGCAGCACCTGCTGCAACAGCCGACAGCAAAACAAGCTCTCGCATGCAGAGACGAACAATGCCCCGAACTTCCAACCAGCACAGCATTTTGCAGGGTGCTTACCTTGTTGGGACGGGCTCGGTACACTAGACTCATTCTCTCCCATTTCTAGAAAACCATAAACTCCCCCGTAAGGAGCCAAGCCGTTCTATCAAGTTGACTCGGCGCAAGTTTTGACCTCCTGACTTTCAACCGTGGAACGGTAACCCTATACCTAACTTTCTTCTGCAAATAATTAGTATCCTGCTTCCTAAGCTACCTGGGCTTGCCCGACCTGTTTCTCTATAAACTGACATCATATCCTTTGATCTCCTTTGATTAACATGTGCTTCAGGCAAGGCTGCTTTGTCTCCTCTTGGACTCTCCTGCTCATTTGTTCCCCACCCTTTCCTTTCACTTTCACACAGAAGCGATCTGAAGAATATTTCTCTTTCGCGGCAGGTGTTTTAGTCAAAATGCCGACGGAAAGTTTGCCACTGATTTTAAAGATCCTCTGAATTTGCATTTCGTAGGAAAACTAAATGATAACTATCGAGCCAATCTCGGTGGGATGGGAACTTCGCAGCCAGAGCGAACAATGATCGCCGCAGATGCAGCGCCCCTTGGCAAAATCTTTGCAAAGGACCCAAAACCTAAACACCAAAAACCACCCTTCCCCTGTCTTTTCACAAAGATTACCTCCAAGGAAAATGCTTTACTTGAACACTGTAATTTTGAGATTGTTTTGACTGTGTAACAGAAAGGGCTTATAAGCAAAACAAAAGGTTATTTTGCTTCTCTTCCCCTCCTTCTCCAGCACAAGGACACAAAAACTTTTAAGATAATCTTATCCAGCCAGACTTCAAATTGAGTTCCAAGAAAATATTTGCTCTTTTCTGCTGTGGAAATCAAATAACAGGTGTCCGATACATTTGTGATCAATTTGTTGAACAAGTACCCCTGTCTCTCTGCCTACACAGTGAGTTTTGTTTTAACATTTACATTTGAAACTGCCGATGACAAAAATCAAAGAGAAGCCACAGCACTATTGTAAAGGAACAAACAATGACAAATTAGAAGAGCTAAGTAGCTCTCACAATGTTAACCCCCATCTGGATTACACTCAAAATGGTCTAATAAATAGCGTTAGAAATTTTTTTAATCCAGTAGAAAATAAGTCTATTTTTAAAACTAAACTGTAGTGTCTTTTTCTTCTCTTTTTTTTAAAGTACTGAAATAATTACATTTATTAGAACAGAAACACGGGGTGGGGGGAAACTGAAGACAGTTTTTCAAGATAATTCAGGCTAGGCAAAGCTTACCTTTAAAGTAGAATTTCTGAGACAAACTATGCTAATTCAAACAAAAATCTTATTTAGGAATAAGAATATCCCCACAGACAGTAACACTCCTCAAGCTAATCATCACACAGGCAGAAGTAAAAAGAAAATTATGTCCTTTAGTGATTCACTGTCAGCTTTTTCTGCACACACTAAGCACCTTCCTCATCCACACACGCAGCTAGCTGTTAGCCATGCTTAAACAGCTGAGTTTTGCCGGAGAAGGTAAATCAGGCATCCCAAACCGGAACCATCTGAGCAGTGAATTCCAAAAGAACTTCTCACTTGGAGAAGTGAGAATTCTTGCCTGATTATCAGATTTGGTGGGTTAAATCGACCGTTCCAGTCAAAAATGGCTCTTTACCAAGAAAGCAAAGAGAAAAGCAAAATGAACTTATGTATGAAAAATGAGCCTTTCATTATTTGATTTCTGTTAGTTTAGCTGAGCTTTTGCTAGGTTTTTTTCCCCACAATCCTCAATCTCAGCTCATAGCCCAAAATTTGCAGTCAGTGGTTCCTATGTTTCACCAGGTTCATCCCTACTAGAATCCCAATTTACTGTCAACGAAGTGAAGCTGCCCTTGGCCAGTTCAGAGTCAGTGCAGGAGGTGAGACTCCAGCAGACACCTGGGGAATCTCCCCAACTGCACAGCAGACTCCCAGTGACTTCCAGTTCCAGTGCTGAACATCATCTTGAATTAATTTACTGTTTCCACTTGAAAGTATGAGGAAACATTCACCTGAAAGATCCATTTAGCGGATGGAGGTCTTTTTCAGATCAGTTCTAATGCAGCTTCCTCTACTTAAGGACAGAGACTACATTAAGTTATTTTTGTGTGCAGAGAAATGCATAAATAAGAACTTTGCTGGCTTTGTGATTACTTCCAGAGTGACAAACCACAGTGGCCTTTCCTGAAAGTATCCAGTGGTACAGTTAATGAAATGAGCATGCGAGAGTGGATACTGAGACTTTATTAAAGGGTCTGACTATGTCTATTCCTGCTTTTCAAACAGGTCCCTAATACGAACGGAGACCTGCACGATCTTCCTGAAGCTCAAAGCTGGTAAAATGCACCTAAGACAGGAGAAGGAAAAATATTTGGGCACTGATCTTTCTTTATCTCAGCTCTCAAACAAGGCCACTACAGAAAATGCATCATTTACTATTAGTTTGATTTGGGAACCGATACCGAGGTTGCATGTAACCCTTCCTGGGGACAGTGGAGGAGCCCATACAGAAACTCTTCCTTGACCATCAAACTTGGGGAAGTCAAAGATTTAGTGCTGAGTTTCTATATTCAAACAAGCTTGAGTTGTTCTATATTTAAAAGACATAATTAAGAAAAACAAGTTTATTTATCGATTAAGTTCTGCCATACAAAGCAAAATATATTTGGTAACTAACTGATAAGACAGAAACATCTAAAGAATTTCTGCCCTCTCCAAACACAAACTGTCCATCCCTTGAAAGACAGAAATCTTTAAACACCCTACGTTATCATAACTTCTATAAGGATTGTTTTTTACCTTCAATACTGTATTCTGTGAGGTCCTCCCCCATATAAAGAGAGCTACTAATTCCAAAGAAAACAGAAGTCTAAGGCAACAAAAGTAACTGTTCGTCTTAGCTACTGAGTACCAACACTTTCCTTAAAAAGGAAGATTCTGATTTTAGGCTTTTAGCACCTACAGAAGTATTTTGTAGTTTAAGTTCTAGCATTTTATCACATCACCTTCTGTTAACTCTTAAATATTTTTAAGAATTCAAGAGATGAGAGTGATAGTACTGAAAATACTTCTTCCTTTGCAATGAAGCCTGCAAGTGGGAATAGCGCAAAAAGGACTGAAACTCAAGATTTTCACACTCCCTCTTCCAACAATGACTGCTGGTGAGAAACGGCTAGCTTGGTTTTATGTTCTCCTAAAACTGTTTGTTGTGCTCACCCGCATGTGATGATTTAAATGGGGTGCTTTCCAAAGGAGGAACTCTTAATTCATTCACTCTCTCTAGAAAGACCCAAATGTGAAAATGCAGTGGTTTTGTTCTGCTCCCAGAAGAGGAAAAAGTTATTCTGTGTATTTACAGTACAGCAACTACAATGTTTCTTGATTCTAAGGAGTGCATTTGACAGACAACGAATGGAACTATAATTTGATGATGCCAGTGATCAGGGCTACAAGAGACAAAAGCCAGGTCTTACGCTGTGCATAGAGACATGCCAAACAGATCGTCGCATCACACTGCAAACGTCATGGATGACTACAAGCCTAAGTTCAATGTCATTACAAACAGCGTGCTCTCCACCAACAGTGATAAGACTTGCCAGAAGATATGAATATTATCACAAGTTCTCTAGGGTAGCCCTGCAAACCTAGAGAGAGGCCCTCACAACCGAAAGCCTTCAGAAAAGCAAAGGTTTCCTGTAAGTGCTGGCCAAATTACTTTCAAGACTCTCTCATTTCTACTCAAGAATCTAGATATTTTATAGAATTAATGCAAATAAGTAATATCAACAGCGAACAGCTGCTGTCATTTGTTGTTGGTAACGTGTTTCAAACGCCCAGGCGTATTATGCTACATACGCTACAAATGTAATAGAAAGACATTTCGGGGGATTTTTCCCCTAAAGAATATAGTTTCAATGTTTCAAAAACATGAATAATGACGTACGCTTATTACATGTGAAATTGGACAGATGATACAAATCATATCTAGAACTGAAACGTAAGCACCGGGAATACACAGAGTTCTTTTACACAAATCACTAAGATGACTCTCTGATCCAGTCTCCGTGAAAGCTGGATAGTTGATAACCAAGTGTATTAAAGTTTATCACAGGAGAGAAGCAGTCCACAAAGTTTCTTGTAGTGACTACCTGTCTGGCACCACAGACTGACATTTTCCACAGGAAAAAATAACAAATATTTCACCTTCAACAATGGCAGGAGTGCTAGGAGAAAAGGGACAGTGTCGATCCTGTCTCCCTCATAAAAACAGAGGGGCAGATACTGATATTCAGGTTTTTACATTGTTGGTGTTTGGGGTTTTTGTTGGTGGTGGTTATTTGGTTGGTTGGTTTTTTTAAAGAGAAACACGGTTATTTTATTTTTGCATGGAAAATGGTACAGTAAAAGGAATGGCATTATTTGGTTACCCTCCAAATAACAAGCAATTGTGTAGCCTACAACCTCAATTAAAATAGGAGATGGGGAAAAATATTTTCTTCCACAATTAAAATGGATTAAATACAAAAGCAAGGACAACCAGTCTCAAAAACCAGTGTAATAGGTTTCCAGAGTTTATGCAAATGATGCACTAATGAAAGAGCAGCTGAGTGCCAGCAGGCAGAGACTGTGCACGGACAGAGCTGAGCCCAGCTTACTGAAATGTGGAGTTCACATGAACTTGAAATTAAATTTCTTTCCTTTCTCCAACAAAGAAGTCTGACTAGTGAGCAAAACCCAAGAAAGACTTACCCCATCATGGATGAGATTTTCATCCCACATTCCTCTGGCTTGTCTGAGTTTTATTTCCAAGTCCAGTTGTTGCAAACAGTTTTTCACCACTTACAAGGAGGCTGTGGTATAACACTTCATACAGATGCAAGCATCATCACTTTGGAGCTTAATGGGAAAACAAAGTATATTTGTTCTCCTTTATTTCTAAGCACTAATTACAGCTCATTATAACTTTTTGTCAGAAAACTACTTACGATCAGAAAAATACCACTTCATTGAAACAACTGGTTTTTTATGGTGAAAAGATCTAGTTTTAGTAAGTCTTCCATTAAGAAAGTCTCTTAGACTCTTTTCCATTGTTTATTGTTTTGGGGGGGGTTGGTTGGTTTGTTTTTGAAACGAGACCAGAAAAGGCTCCAAAACACCTCTCTAACCAGCAAAATACTGTTTTGGGCAAAAAAAGAACTAAGATTTAGGTCTTCCAGACCCAACAGGAGGTGTTTTACTCTCTTGGCCACTTTGTTGGAGTACTGTTGCACAGAGGAGCAATCTCATTTTTCAAAAGCACATCCAGCAAAATGACTAACATGCAGCTCAAGCTCTCCCTGATCCCTTGCTGAGTGAGAAAAATCACATGCCAAGGGAATTTATTAATATGCAGAAGAAAACAGGGTTCAAAACATCCATGGAGTTTTCATTAATTTTTGTGGTTTTGTTAATAATGCATACATTACTTTTTGCAATACCTGAATTATGGATAATTGTTCTGTCTCTCTGAGACCTATCAGTCCTGACATGATTGACAGCTGTAACACAGTAGAAGGGATCGAAGACTACAGTTCAATTTCTGACCCCATTTGATAGCTTTATGACCATAAGAAAACAACTCAACAACTCTCTTTCTCCACTCTCAAAGTCCTGATTTGGAAAGCTGAAACAACACTTTGACAGCTTTCCCCAACAGAGGTATTTTTCCCTCCACAGAAAACAGGTGCTTTGTCAAAATGACGGTTTTGAAGTTCCTTTAAATATCTTTTTCTAATCAGTTCCTGCTCCTCAGTTTTCATTCACAGAGCTTTAGCAACCAAACCTCAAAAAAAATGTCAGCAATCAAAATCAGCAATGGCCTCCTGATTTACTTCTAGTGTTTTTAGACTTCCTACTTAATGAAAATATAGATCAGTGTAGAAAATAAATAACAACTCAAGCTGACTTCAGCAGCTGAAAGACGAGTGCACAGAAGCCAAAGCTACAGACACACCAGTACGAAGTCAGTTCACAGAAGACAGAATTAGCTGCTTCTTTTTCCTTCTAATTTGGTCTCTTCGGTATTTGTATTGGGTTTGAGTGGCAAGGTTTTAGTAGCAGGGGGGCTACAGGGGTGGCTTCTCTGAGAAGCTGCTAGAAGCTTCCCCCATGTCCGACAGCCAGTGCCAGCCAGCTCCAAGACGGACCCCGCTGCTGGCCAACGCCGAGCCAAACAGCGACGGTGGTAGCACCTCTGCGATAACATATTTAAGGAGGGAAAAAAGTTGCTGTGCAAGAGCAATTGCAGCCAGAGACCTGTGGCCCCATGAAGAGAGGAGTCCATGCTGGAGCAGGTTTGCTGGCAGGACTTGTGACCCCGTGGGGGACCCACGCTGGAGCACTCTGCTACTGAAGGACTGCACCCCGTGGAAGGGACCCATCCTGGAGCAGTTCATGAAGAACTGCAGCCCATGGGAAGGAGCCACGTTGGAGAAGTTCGTGGAGGACTGTCTCCTGTGGGAGGGACCCCACGCTGGAGCAGGGGAAGAGTGTGAGGAGTCCTCCCCCTGAGGAGGAAGGAGCGGCAGAGACGTGTGATGAACTGACCGCAACCCCCATTCCCTGTCCCCCTGCGCTGCTTGGCGGGGAGGAGGGAGAGAAAATTGGGAGTGTAGTTGAGCCCGGGAAGAAGGGAGGGGTGGGGGGAAAGTGTTTTAAGATTTAGTTTTTATTTCTCATTATCCTACTCTGATTTGACTGGTAATAAACTAAACTGATTTTCCCCAGGTCGAGTCTGTTTTGCCCGTGACAGTAACCGCAGAGTGATCTCTCCCTGTCCTTATCTCGACCCACGAGCTTTTCATTATATTTTCTCTCCCCTGTCCAGCTGAGGAGGGGAGTGATAGAGCGGCTTTGGTGGGCACCTGGCGCCCAGCCAGGGTCAACCCACCACAGTATTAAACAAAATCGAATTGCGCAAACAAGTATGAAGAGCTGATGCATGGAAGATGATACTTTATAATCTGGGCCTGCATATAATAGTAATGCAGCATATATAAGATCTAGTATAAAGGGTAACAACTTCACTGCCCTTCAATCCACTAGATTATTTATAAAAGCAGCGGAATTAAACGAGTGCTTTTTAAACATGTTGTTTGTTTTACTTAAAAATCTGCACGATTTATTTCTGCCACCCTTACTTTCAATAAATCTTGTAGTTATAATTGAAAGCAAAGGATAAATTGAAGGACAAAAGTAAGCAGCTTAAAAAAAGGAGAGCAAAAGAGTGAGGGAATGAAAAATGTTTTTCTAATATTTGTTGGCAAGAGAGCTAATGCTGTAAATGCTAATACTGAACTCCATCTTGCACAACTAAGAAGTAAATCTTACTACCCTAAGATCACATTAGGAAGCAGAGCCTAAAAGCCTGATACAGGGAATCAAAAGCTGATCAGCTTTAAAAAAAAATTTCACCATTTTATCCTTCCTCTACCCTTTTAGAGAAAGTACTTCTTCAAAACACTAAAATGGGTGACCTTGTGTTTAGATTTCAGCAAGATGAACACTCATCTCTCTCATACATCTCTCACACATCTCTAGTACATCTCGCACAGCTGGGAAGAGCTGTGGTTTAAGTAGGTCAGCTTGCATTCCAGCCACATACGTAAGCTTTTATAACAAATATACTGTATAAAATACAGTGTTTTAATATGGAGATGGATTTTCAAGCCAATGAAGACTTGGACTCTGAAGTATCTTCCACCCCAGCAAATATAGAAGAGCCAGAAAGAATCTTATGTGTGAATCTTCAATCACTAAAGATTGTTCCAACAGAAGAGCTGTAAAATATATATATGTATATATAAAGATGTACATGTATAACTTATAGAGACGAAATACTATGCTACCAAATTACCTCACTTTGTGGGACTGCCATGTACAGCGAAACAGCCATTTCATGAAATGCCATGAGTTGCAATACATACATCCCATCGAGTGCTACAAGCTGACAAACAGTTCCCTCCTGAATCGAGCAAAGCAATAAAATTCAGCTTTGTCATATCATCAACCAGGCTAAACAGTGAGTCGCTGCATAGGAAGTCTGACAAATGCTTTTGATACACACACCCCCACTGACAAATGAGGGGGCATATTGATAAAAAGTTGTCACTCAAATGATATTCCTACACCCATTTATTGCTTTTATAGCCAGCAGACTTGCCGCCTCCTTGTGCCAGGTGTGATCATCTCCTGGAGCTATAATAAGCCGATTCAGTTCACTAATCCCACAGTTTCGCCAGCAGAAAGCTACCTACTTTTTTCCTATCACTTCTCAGTTTTCTGCTACTTTAAAAATGTTAATCAAGCCACAAAGGAGGACGGAAGGTGGGAACAAGACAGCTTTTTTCGGTGCTGACAAGCTGTGAGGTGAGCGCAGCCTCTTTGATCCAGCTGCACCGTGCAGTATGCACATATACATGCAGCCCAAGTTCAGCACACCCATAATTTACCATCTCCTCCGCTCCAGTGAGATACTTTCACATCACATCTGCTTACAACCCTCTGCAGATAAAGCACATCTCATTAGTCTGTAGTAAAGCACATCTCATTAGTTTTTAACAGCTACTCTGCAAAATCAGATGGGTAGGTGACACGGCACTTGGACTATACAAACCGAAGCTGAGATTCTGCCCTGGCACACTTTCTTTGACAGCATCACATTTGAATTGTGCTTCAGACTGAATAAATTCTTCCTTTTTTCCAAACTAGTTAGTTCAATTATTTACTATAAGTAATTCCCTATATAAAGCATTTCTAGTATGGAATAACCCTCTTCATTGTTGTTTGCATCTCTGAATTATCTGTGCAATACTCCTAAAACACAGAATGAGCTATATTTTTCCAGTGAGAGTAAAGGCAGCAAAATCTTATTCTCCCCAACTGAGGGGGGAAAAAAAAAGAGAAATTATTTTTAGATTAGCATTGTTTTCCATTTCTCCCCAAATATGCAATAAAGTTTTATGTTTCCCAATTCCAGTTGCAGTCAGATACTCTTGGAAAACACAGCTGTTAGCTTTGTATTTACTAGTCTGCAGTTATTGCATTGCTTAATATATTTTCACATAGAATTTTTTTTAATACAGAACCAACATAGGAAATGAAATCTAAAATACATTACCCATGCCCTTTTTTCCCTGCTTACATGCCATGCACTTGTTTCATATGCTTTAATCAATAAATTGTCTCTATCTCAGACAGGATATTATGTAAGGCAAATAAAACAGCGTAGAAGCCAAAACGAAGGATGAGAAGTTAATTCTGTGTCCATGGTTAAGAGAAGGAATCAGAATCTTGCTTTCAANGGGAAAAAAAAAAAAAAAAAAACAAACCACAAAACCCTTTTAACTCTTGTCTGTTCTGGGTTGATCTTTCCATGACTTTCTATGTTTTGAGTCCCACAAGAAAAGCAAAAGCACAACAGAAATCACTACAGTATGAGGCAGCAGAAGAACACTAAAGAAAACCCAAAAACCCATGCAAAAATATGTTGAAAGTCTCAAATCTGGTTGATTTGAAGCATCATTTTAAAACACAACTTAGTTTAAGTTTGCTTAACCAATGTTCCAATGTAACCAATGCATTAGCACTGGAATTTCGTAAGACATCAGCAGGTATTCCAACGGAATGCTGAAAACATTCAACATACTCCACTTGCATTCCTCACAAAAGCTGGCAAATGAGTATTTGCAGTTTAAAATTATTTAATTTGATTGCAAATAAAAGAACATTTCTTGTAACATTACAGAAGTTGGACAGATTTTTTTTCAACAGCACTGCATTGTACAGAGAAACTACCATAATTCTTTTGAAAAATCTTCTTGATGCTCACTCATTTTCTTGGTTCAATTATAATAATTTTCAAGGTATTTTTCTGTCTTAGAATCTATTATAGGAGAGTAAATAGCCAACAATTTGGACATCTTGGATATGAAGACAGACTCATAAATCTTAAATTTGTAATCTTTTCCTTCATTGATACAGTAGATTAAAGCACAAGTTCAAACACTTGGATCCAAGGTTTCTGTAATATTAGTGCAGTATGCAGTTCCTTGAATCATGCCAGTTATGTTTAAGTTAACACAATTGTACCAGCAGACACTTATTCATGCAGATGATGGGAAAGAACAATCTCACCTACATACCAAAGCTGCCCTTAAGAATACAAGTTACCATGAACTACAGTCCAGAGCAGTTTACCCAAACTTTTTTTACCCAAACGATTTCCCGTGAATCGTCATAAGCTACAAAACATTTCTCACTACCCTGTAGCAAACTCAGGGCTTGTAACGTAAGCATAAACCATTAAAAAGATAAATAGTAAGTCACAAGCTACAGTTTGCAACATGAAGAATGAAGGAGAAAGACCATTTTGTTAATGACAATTGCCTTAAGGCTTTGGCTATACAAATTGAGACATTTCACGCCTTTCACCTGATTTTCTGAGTATCTCCAGTTACAAGGAAGCAATTCTACACAGTTGGCTGCTGCTATCTTGCCTCTGTGTGTTTGCATGGGGACAGACAGAGAGAGAACAGACTGTACAGGAAAAAGTTAGATGAAAACACTGATTTTTGTCTAGATTATTCAAAGTCTGATAATTACAAAGTATCCAGTAAACACAATGGATTTCTTTGCAGCTTTCATCAAAACATTTCCATACAAACACTCTATATTTAGACAGCTGATCAGGTTTCACAGTGTGCCAAATGCTCTAAAAAAGTTTCATCCTTAACAACCGTTAACAAAAACACTGAACCCAACAAGAAAAAATGGAAGCAAGCATTTTGCAAATGACAACTGCTCTTACTACTAGGATAAAGGTGGTTTTTCTGCTTTGAAGAATTCCCAAGGTAATACAATTGCAGGTGTCTAAGCATTAACCTCATTTTTGCCTGGTGGAAGAAACAGGCACGAAATGGCGAGGTAGATCTCCCGTCCAACAACTCAAAACAAGAACCCAACCTGTTTCCTAGAGCTTTGACCTTATCATTAGGCACCAAAGTTATTCTTGAGAGCTGAAAGGGGTAAAAAAGTATACTCCTTTGGCAATATTGAAACTACACAGAGTACTGGATCCTACAACCTGAGTCTGAAAGCCAGCTGCAACTTTTTCCTTAATAAACATGCTTATAGAAAAGCAAAAGGGTTACTAGTTCAATATTCACTTAACTATAACCATCTTCATGTGGTTATGTCAATCCACTTTTCCATAAAGGCCTTCTAGAGAACACCAAGCTAACGAAGGCCACCCTTCATCTCCCTAATGAAGCACCGCCTATGTACAATTATATTGCAGCAGAAAGATCGAGCTACAGCTCATGTTGACACCCATATTCAAAATTCATTTGAACCGTTGTACGAACAACTTGTACAAGGTCAAGTCTGTCATACCCCCCAGTGCACACACTGTTCGCAGCCTGATATTATACCAGAGTAAGAGGGGAAACAAAGTAGATGTGTCACTTCATAACTGTGTTTCAACCACAAAAAAAGGTGATCTTCTCAAGGTTGCAATTATAACACAAACCCCAGCTCATCGTCTTTGAGCATTGAACGTCTTGATGGTCATTTTCAGAGAGGTCTCAGACTAAGAAAACATAACTTTACCTGGAATTAGATCCAAGAGCTTGCAATTTTAGGCAAATCTCTTACTAAACATAGCTCTCGTCTTGAAAGCATCATAACTGCATGGGACAGAATTCACAACATCTTTTGCTCCTTTAACCAAAACGCTTGATTTGCTTCCATTCTTCTCGTTTTTCTTTTTAAAAGGACTGAAATACATAGAGACAAAACATGTAATATACAAATCTAACCCAGCGATGATACGTATGGAGAATAAAGTATGCAAAAATGCAGAAGTCAGTCCTCATGAGCTCAAGAGATGAGCCAATTGTCAACTCCTGTGTACTGACAAGGGACCTCAGCCCATCCTCCCCGTGTTGCCAGGTAACCATTCCTGTATCCTTAGCTGTATTCATTAGCCATTAACCACCATCAGGCTCCCTTTCTTTTCTCCCTCACACAGGCTCCCACTCTCATGAGATGTATGAAAGGGAGGGGGAAGTTAAACAAGATGACTTCCTTTCTGATCAAAAGTAACATTCTGAGTTTTAATAGCTAATAGATTTTAGCCAATTCGCACAATTCATATAATTGCTTTGTAGTGAAAGATACAGCATGATTATAAGGTACAGTTCTTTTAGTAAGAGGGCTCTGTTACAAGTCAACATTAATAGAAATCTTCTAAAATGCCTATTATTAGACAGTGATGATCTCACTCTGACAGTACTAAAGTGCCCTTTGAATTTTTAAAAAATAAAATAACAGATGACAGCTTTTTAACTCCAGAAGAATGGTATTCAACATGAGGAAATGCTATTCTAAACCTTGTCGAGATAAATAAAAATCAATTGATCTCAGAAGTAGAAATATGTTATCTTTAATGTATTCCATGGAAACAAAGCAATACTTCAAGCGCTAGAGGTACCGATCCGCTGTCCTGAACATCAACACAAATATGCACCGCCTCCAACGTAGCAGTTTCCCTGCCCACTACAAGGGTTACAACCACTTCAAGCTACAGGTTAACTTCCGCTTGCGGGCACTAGCAGGTAAGTTACGTAGCCGTAAACGGAGCTAGGCAACACAAATGAAGTTGATGAAAACTCTCCCCCCTCCCCAGTCCCAGGTTAGCTTCAACCAGAGCAGCTCTCATCCAGCTCCTCACATTGCAGCCCAAGCATCCATGGTGGCACAGGGGATGTGGTAGGGCCCTGGCTGAGGAGAGAGGGAAAGATATGGCTCTTTCAGCAAAAGTTCTTGCTTCTATCACCTTAACGCTACCAAGGAATAACCCTGTAATACATTCTTGGTATTTCACAGTCTTGTTATCTTGCTAGTTTCCATGAGACTGAAGTTTAACAGAACTCAAGTGAAGAAAATATTAAAATATTGAAAAATTTATTGCAAAGCACTAGAAAACATTGAACATTGCAAACCCCACAATTCTACAATAGGGAAACACAAGATTCCGACTGTGATTGCTGTGCAGAGGTCTCTCTTCAGCATACAACTAAGAAGCTGCATTGTCTCTCCATCTTTTTTTATTTTTGAGACCACCACGTGTTAGCCATCATTGGAGAAGGAGTTTGATTAGAGATTATTAGGAGAGGGACAATGAACAAGACTAGAAAACATCCTTACAAAGAAAAGGCTAGAAGAGTTCAATCTGATACTTAAGTGAAAGTTCAGGTGTGATTAACAAGCAGTCTAAATAACAAAGCTAATATTAGAAATGTGTTAGCATAAGGTTGTGCAGGTGAGCACAAAAAAAAGCGCTATTTTCAATGCTTCAAGCTGATTCAGACAAACCCAAGAAATAAACAGGGCAAATGTTTTCCAACAGTGTAATCTATTGGACAACTTTCCAAGAATCATGAGAGCTTTTCCATCACCAGAACCTTCAGGATTGGAATCTTTTGCATTATTTTAAGTACAGCTACTGAAGACACACAAATAGTTACTGCAAGGAAGGCCTATTGCCTCCAGATAGGACAACCACATCGGTCGCTCCAGCTTTAAATTATTCCATGGTCTGTATATAGCAACTGCCATAGGAGAAAAACCACACCACAGTACATTTGACATGAAGAATTGATAAGAGACGGTATGGTGCTACCACCCAGGACCACCACTCTACCGCAATTCCTTAATAAGGTGCCTGGGCATTTTGTTATTGTCCTGGTTTCAGCTGGGATAGAGGTCATCTTCTTCCTAGCAGCTGGCATAGTGCTGTGTTTTGGATTTAGTGTGAGAATAACGTTGATAACACACTGATGGTTTAGTTGTTGCTAGGTAGCGCTTACCCTAGTCAAGGACTTTTTAGCTTCCCATGCTCTGCCAGGTGCACAAGGAGCTGGGAGGGGGCACAGCCAGGACAGCTGACCCAAACTGCCCAAGGGCTATTCCATACCATATGACGTCAGGCTCAGTATAGAAACTGGGAGGAGTTGGCTGGGGGGCAGCGATCGCTGATCGGGGACTGGCTGGGCATCGGTCAGCGGGTGGCGAGCAATCGCATTGTGCATCACTTGCTTTGTATATTCTTTTATCGTTATTATCATTATTTTCTCTTCCTCTGCTGTCCTATTAAACTGCCTTTATCGCAACCCACGGGTTTTACTTTTTTTTGTTTCCAATTCTCTCCCCCATCCCACCGGCGGGGGGAGGATGAGCGAGCAGCTGTGTGGTGCTTAGTTGCCGACGGGGGTTAAACCACAACAGTTATACACTTCATGAACATCAAAATGAATTAAATTTAACAAAGCATATGTAATGCATAGAAACAACTTTGGTGTCAAAAAACTAGATGATGGAGACAATTCTGCAGTGTGGAAGGAAACATCCTGATTACTACCATTTGCTCCTTAGAGCACAAAAGCATTTTTACAGACTCACATTTTACAAAATTTTCTTCTGGTTGTGTCCACACAGGTCAAAATTGAGGATTCTCTTCTCATTTCCACATGTAACTTCTGTAATTTGCACCCAAAGTATATAGCGCAAAAAAAAGGATTTTATGTTGCCCATTTTATATTATAATTACTTTAGTATAACAAGCATAGTCATCCCTATTTGCTAATTAGATAAATGCAATACTGACCAATCTCTACACTGCCAGATTTCTTAAATATTTCTCTCTGATGCCAGAGTCTAATGGAGACATTAAAACTACTTAAACTGTGAAACCATCATGGTACAATTGAAAGATTGTCAAATTTGTTTGGTAGGACCAAACATGGTGAAGAGAGAAACCACAAGAATCTGAAACGGTTCTTGCAGTGCCCACGTGGCCCAGAGGCGTCGGGAGAGATCCCATCTTCAGGGACAGCAGCCTCTCCACAAGCCCAACCCTCCATCTGGTGTGCCAAGGCAACCGCTTACCGTGCTTACTGGACATATCTGAAGTAGAGTGGAAATGGCTATCCTGGCCATGCAGAGCTACCACTCGGATCTACTGGGAAATGCAATTTTGTTTTTTGTTTATTGTGACTGACTAAATTCTCTGAGCATATTTTTGCAAGTTCTGGAGTCACATCATTTCATCATTGCAAGCCTTTCTGTCTTGATCTGCAAGTTATTAAAGCTTTGGTCTATTAACACTGTATCAGCACCATGACAGTAATTTAGAGGAATTCAATATTTGCTAAGAATAAGACATTCTGGCCATCTGTGAGTCCTGGATTATTATGGTATTTCCCAAGTATCCAAAATATTAAGCTTTAATACACACTTATCTGGAGTCTTACTATAGGAGTATGTGTATTTAAACACTGTTCAAATCAGAAAATTATTAATAGCAAATTATTTAAATAACTCCGTAGTCCTTAAAGATAGCTTCCAGTTCTCATAAAGTCCTTAGAAAGGATCACAATTCCCACCCTAAAGGGGATACAACCAAGCCCACAACAGTGTCATTAGGTAGAACAAAATTATAAAACAAAATAAAACTCTTATCCAGCTGTGGGTTGCTGTCCTACCCTGTGGGCAGCTGGGCAGGCTCACTGAAGGTCCAGCACTCCTTCTGAAAGTATTGCTGACAGCTTTGCTTTGCTTTGATCTCCTTTTACAAGTAAAAACTATTGAATCTGATCTGGTTGTAGAAGTACCTGACGCTTAAGGGCAAAGCCCGGGGTTTTAAACCAGATGCACAACTGAACATATTTTGACAGTGAATTTTTCAAATTTATTGTGCTGCCTGAAACTTGGTTTTATGGCATGTGCCAGTATGACAACCCCTATTACTAGGGATATGAAGTAGCATATGGTTTTAATTATGTCTAATAGCATTGGTTAAACTTGGAGAAAGTTTCACTTGAAAATAAGGCTTGAGTACCGCAATCTCGCCAATCCCTTCAACCACAGACACAGCAGGGCAAGTAGATCCCAAAAGTTTCAAACACTGAAAATTACCCATCTTCAGTGATTTCAACAACCGAACAAGACACAGTAAGCAGTCAAATGAAATATGGCCGCGATAAAGGAGTATTTAGTGCAGATTAAGAATAGTTTAGCTATACTCGCAAGAAATTAACTGTTCAGAAACTTATTAAAATAATTATTTTTTGCAGTGATTTCACAAACAAAACAAGCTTGCCACATCTTACCATGGAACACAGTTAAGTTAAAAAATTCTGGAGTGAAAGACTAAAAATATGCAGTGTTAGATGATACATTTTCCATATACATGAGAAATCAAAGCGTACACATATATACTGAAAGCTGTAGACTGCTGAAAATTAGTCTCTGGTTTGGCTCTTAATTTCTTACAGATATTTAATTACCGCTTCATCATTTTCACTGCCTTGCTCTCTATACCAGGAGTATGGTACAATGAAAGTAAAATTAAGAGGAACAAAAATGTGAATTCCCATTCTAACAATTCTGTTTGCAATTGAGCTCATGAAATACAGAAGCTAGAGTTGCAACCTGATTTTCAATTATTTATACTTTGCTGCCTCTGTAATTTCACGTTTTCCATTCAATTATAGTGATCTCTCCTTCATATGCGTATTCAATTTTTATACAAAACCAGACACTTGCCAAGGCAGTCCGTAAGACACATGAGCATTCATACCACCGACTGTCATTTTGTTTAATTACTGAAGCCTACCCCGAATTATTAGCTCATGCTTACACTTTATTTTGACTAAATACTAGGTTTTGCAACTTAACTCGTAAAATACTTTTACTTTCTTCTGAGCACATAGTATCCTCACATTTCTTTCAAACAGAACACTTACGATGAGAAGAAAAGTTAGAATAGGTGTTTGATACATTTTTTTTTCATTTACCTTAAAGCCAAGATGAGATCAGTTTGGTGGAGACTTTTTCACGAAGGCATATTTTCAATCTGGCCTCTTCGTTAATTCTCTGCAAAAGAGGAACACATCGCATTTTATAATACCATTCAGAGAAACAGAAATCTAACCATTTGCAATGATGCAACTTTTAAATATAAATAGAAGATGCATTTTCTTGACACAGCAGAAAAGTAGAACTTATTTTCAAACATGCTGGTACTTATGAAGCATTTTTCTCATTTAAAGAAACAAAGTGGCTGCCTAAAACATCAAAACCAATGCCCTCACATCCAGCAAGGTCTGGTTCATGAAGCAGCAGGTCCATATGCAGGGAACCTGTGGAGGTTCTTCCACTCTACTACAAAACACTGGACAAAACCCAATTGCCTTGTTTATCCATCAGTAAAGTAGAAGTGTTCTTATTACGAAAAAAACCCTCATATTCTGATTATTTCAATTTTTTACCTATTTCCCACTAGCAATCTCATTATCATCCACATAAATCTCCCTTCTTCTTTTAATGAAATGCAAAGGTGTCAATGTGTTCCTTCCCCAAGCAAAACAAGGTAGCTCCGTACATATTTAAATGGTCTCTGTGTATATCGCTGTACTAATCAAAGCTTATTATAAAGATTCTACAGATAACTCCGCTAATAACCCTCCATTGCTGCACTACATAGATTATAAAACAAAGGGGGAAAAAAGGATCAATAGTAACCAAGTTGTGCCATTGCAATTTTCTGCAAACACCATCATATCGGGGCAACAAAGAAGTAATCTGGAGCAGGGGGGAAGGCGGGGGGGGAACAACCACAAACGCACTGCAGCTGCTTTTCCGAGGCGTCCCATCGACATCCACAATGCAGAACCCACCGAGCTCCTCCAATACTCCACTTCATTTTGTAGGACTGCAGCCAGCGCTAATCCAAATAAACAAATAATGCACTGAACTAGCAGGAGTGCAGTTTCCATCTCCCAGACACTAGGTTTTCATAAAAATTTTACTGATCCAACATAATGGCTGTAGCAGCCACGTTGAAACAGGCTTCGCATTGTGCAGGTAAGGAAGTGGGAAAGAGTAGCCGGGGGATGAACAGGCTTTTACATCTTTTCCTAGATATGCATTCAAAAGTCTGACTAAAGTTATCTTTTAAATAATGGGGAGAATAAAATCTGGAAAATAAAATTCTAAAAGACGTTTGAATTTGTCATCATAATAAATTATTTTTTAAAAAAACCCAGAACTGATGGCACTATAACTACTCATACTTCAGCTGCTGTTGTAATTGCCTTCAAGGTAACCCTGCAGAGTCACAGTTCATAAAAATGGAAGAAGAACAGGAAAATAGTCCCTTTATCATTATAGACTTGAACCCTGTCAGAGATGCATAAAGTAACTTGGGTTGGGAGAAGCCTAAAAAGTCAACTGGTCCAACACCCCCATTTAAAGCAGGAATAACATCAACATTAGCTCAGGATGCTCAGAGCCTTGTGCAGTCAAGTAAAACTAAGAGGAAAATACCAGTCCTAAAGTAGATTCATGTTTTGCCCTTCGTAGACCCGGCCCCCTTTTCACAAAGACAGTTGACAATGAACTGCAGCAAAGCAGCAAAAATTTAAAATGAAGGAAGGATGGATTTACTGAGTTCTAAAGAGCAACATTTCCTTGACGGTCATAAATACAATATTGTACTACTTTTCTGCAAAACACCACCTTTAAACTATACAAGCCCATGTAAATACATATTACAGTTATGGTCTTATTGGGCAAGATAAAGGGAAGGTGGTGGGGAGGGGGAAAGTATCAGTCCTTTCCCTGGACCAGAAAAATACTTACTTGCTCACAGGTCTCAGATAAAAGCTTCGTGTTAAAACATTTTATCTGTCTTACACTTTTACTGCTCAAAAGATGAACTATGAGATTAAATCCGACTTTCTATTAAGCTCTAGAGATAGCCACATGCCATGCAACTCATAAGACTTTAAGGTTTGGGCATCAGTAGTAGATATTGAATATATGAGAAGAGCATTTCAAAAAGGCATTAACACTAATAGGGCTTACATATGTGTATCAAGGCAAAAATAGTCGCTAAGTTATGATACTACTCAGTCATGATCCAGAGGTACAGAAAGAAGCCAACTGTACAGTTCCAGAGAATTCTAAGAGAGTCTCCTAAATTCCCCCACTTAGAAGAATCTTTGATTTCTTCTAAGCATCTACTGGGAAGAAAAATAAAGGTCAAATGAAACTAATCAAACTCAAAGATTTTTGTGTTTTACCACTTTGAAGAACAAGTGCAGGGGCAAATTTAGCAGATACAGAATGATTTTTTTTTTTTTAATTGAAAACCAGAGGAAAAAAGAACACAGTGAACTCTTTCCACTAAAAGTCAACAGGTTACAGTTTTGTCCAGTCTTTTGCATTTAGACAGTTACAGCATTATTTAAAACATGCAGAACATTTTAAGGTTTTTCTGTCGCTGTGACTAATCTCACGCCCCTGCATCTTCTAGATATGCAGTTTAAAGGGGGACAATACGATTTGTCCATTTACATAGGAATAATAAGATTCAGGATCAGGGAAAAAAAAAAAAAAAAAAAAATCATGTTTTAGTTTTCCCCTTTACCATATAGAGACACTTATTTCATTATTGACCACCTTCCTGTGCAGGAATGACTATGTTCATAATATACTTCAGTATATTTTTGTCCATGCCACCTGTATCTTTAACTTTTAAGCAGCTAGCAAAAGTACAGTTGATGACTCTGAAGTAATTTAAGTAGGCAAGCATTACCCCAAGGAAAAAATTCCTGTTCACAAATCCTGAAGAAGTTATTCTCTCCTCAGCAAAGTTTATATTCAAGGAGATAAGTATTTTTGCTGGGAGAGAATGTTGCAAATTAGAACAGAAATCCCATTTGACTTAAAATCGTAATTTCTGTTTCACATGAAGCTCAGAAATCAGTGGGTAGAGAAGGCAGGGAGAGGAGGGAGGAATACATCAGCTAACGGATAAGATGTTGTCACTTACAATCCATCACCACAGTTTCTCAGATTATGAAAATGAAATTTTCCCAGTAGTACATTTTATGCTTGACAGATTACAGTTCGGTTTACACATTCAAAATTGCAGCACTCGGATTTCACGAAAGTTCATATCTTCTGAGACCAGCATTTATTATGTGGTTTGACACAAGTCAAGAGAAAGATTCAACAAGACAATGCCAGAGATACTTTCAGGCAATGAAATGGGTGAAGTCACAAACTCCTTAATGATCACTTCAGCGAGCCTGAATTTAACACATTTTCCTTGACTATACAGCTGGCTCAGAAAGGTCATTAGACTATTATATTCACTGTTATGTAGAGCAGCACTATACACATGCAAAGTTTCTATAGCAACACTTTCTTAATTCACTCTTTAAGCAAAACACCAATTAGCTTTTTATTATAGCCAATTAAAAAAATCTGCACACTAATTGACAACCTCTCTACTCAGAATTTAAGCTTATGCAAAAGAAAATTGCAGTGGTAATAGCTTACTTCCTATTCTTCCTTCTTAACAAAACAGTAAATTATTCTTGATAGGGGCTGAACACTTATTTTCAATCTAAAACGTTTAGACACACAGAAGTAACCTATCCTGGTATGCCTTAAATCTTAGCAGAGCCTGAAGATTACAGGTTTCAGAAAGGCAAGAGAAATGTAATCAACTGACTTATTTCTGCATCGCAGGAAACTGGGCATAGGCCTGTGCACCTGGAGACCGTGCGAGAGGCAGCCAGCAAAATGCTCCTCTCTCAGAGTACTTAAGCGCGTTGAGCCAAGGGAGAAAGATGGCAAAAAACAGTACTAAAAGTCAAATTCAGTAGGGCAGCTGAGACATTTTCATTTGCTTCTTAATACTTATTGATGGTTTTCTCAGATGTCTTCTACACAGCTGGTGATGACAGCTTCTTTGTATGCCACTTCAAGCAGCAAATATCAAGATATATTAGTCAGAAAACAGTCAGCGAGCACAATATAAAAAGAAACACATCATGATGCAGAGGATCAGGAGAAGTAATCAACAACAAAAGCTAAACCATCCTTCTTGGAAAGATGTTCTGCAGGAAGCTGAATAAAAAACATCTTTCTCCTTACAGATCTTCCATGTGAATGTCAGGATTCACCTTACTAATAAATAAATAAATACACACAGAACATAGTAGCAGATGGCTCCTCTGACAAGCTTGGCATGCCCCAATCAAGAATTAATGGTACTTGAGGTATCAGTAGGTCTGCTAGTTCTTGAGGACAATCTACAGAAACTACTTCTATTCTCACCATCTTATGCTTATTTACTCACACTGTCTTATACTGCAGTATTAGTATAGAAACTTAAGGCATCTGACAAGTTATGTGGGGACACAACAGCAGTAACCAAAAGAGTTTCCCTTGAAAGGCTGACAAAAAGAAAGAGGGGTTAGAGTGGTCTTTCAATCCTACCACTGAGGAGGAGAAAGCAAGGCATTCACACATGTGGAAGAGACCACTATGTATAACCTTGGAGATACAGAAGTTGCTGCAGCGTGAGAAGACCATCTGCTGCAAAGTCAGTAAGGTCTGGAGTACATCGGTGGGCTATGCAGTAAGCGAGGACAACAGAGGTAAGAGACTAGGGTTAAGCAACACAGCTACAGGCTTTTATTCTTGGTTCTTTAGAGGTAACCTCCCAAACGCAGCTCCCTGAATTACCTGAAAATGGTAGCACATTCAAGCCCAAAGCCTTCCAAGTGCAAAGTCCCCGCTACCAGATGTGCAGCTCTTCCTCCTGCAGATTCTATTAGTCCAAGACACAGTACACAATGTTACACACAGAGTAAGTACTAATTGAAGCTGTCATCATTTGTAGTCCAAAGACTTTGAAGATTTCTCCTCTACTAAATCCCTGCTACCAGCACCTCACCAAAATATGTGACAGTTCACACACCTCTTCAGTGTACGTATCTCCCTTCTCTGCCCTTGAAGGGAGGAGAGCAACCCACGTCCCAGCACAAGATCCGTCGGTCACAGTAATGCAGTAGTGAACACTTGAGAGTACCAGAGCAAACAAATTAGCTGCTTTCTCCTTTTTGGTTGTTTTTTTTTGGGGGGGGGGTTGTTTTTGTTTTTGTTTTTTTTTTTAAGCTTTCTGCATTGGCATTTCAAGTTAAGCGTTACACACACAGAGAGTGTATTTGAGGAGAAGGTTTAGGGCAAAATTTAAAGGCAGCTGGTAATGGCAGAGCTATGTATTGGTAGAAGCTGGGATCACCTTCAGCTGTTCTCCGGGAACCTACAGTCCCAGTATTCAGAGAGGTTCCAACCAGTGACAGCCATTTTTCAGATACATCATTACTAGGTATCTCTCTCCTACTTTCTTCTCTGATTTGCTCTTTGCCCAGTCAGACTGCCCTGAACAGTCATGTCCATGTGGTTAGGCAGGTGGTGTGTGATGTGAAAACCCTTGTGGGAGTAAAACAACAGGTATGATTTCTGGCAGTCTCATCCCTGCCAAGAAAACACCTTCAATATCCTACCATATGAACCCAAACCAGCTGTGCAGCCATCCCAGACTTTGTAAAACCAGACAGTGCACAAATCAACATGACCAGGTAGGTATACGCTTCTGCTCTGTATTTCCTGCTGTTACGATTAGCATTCAAAGGATCTTCATTAAAAGAACAACTTGCACATTCAGTTGCAGGTAAGAAATACAGCACTACATTCTACTTTAAGACTCCAGAAGCAACATTTTCTGCTTTGATTGACTTCTTTTACTGTTTCACAGGAGGACTTACTGCAATTAAATTGTCTTTGTCTAAGTATAAAAACTGAAAATATTCTGTTATTTCCAAGTAGTAATGGGATGGCTTTGTTGCATATATAATTACTCACCCACCGTTATGACCTACCATAGAACTAAAGCAGTTTAGAACAATAGTCTAGGCACCATTGCAAGCGTGGATTTTCAACAGTTTTGAAACATCCTTTTTGACTCCTTTCATTTACTTTTCTGATTTTGAAACACATAAAACACAGAAGCATGACTGCAGTAAACTTTCATAACTACCGTGGATTTCTCCCACTCTCTCAATGAAGAAAAGTATTTCAGAAAAAACTTCCATCCAAATGTATCTTTCCAATTTCTCCACAATCCTGCGTAGGCAATAATATGCACCCATACCCCTGGATGATGAAAAGAAGAACTTAAAGAAAACCATAATTTCCCCACAACATTGTTCAACCTCTGAAAAGAGCTGGCATTCTCAATCCAAAGTTTGAACACAGAACCTGAAAGCAAAATGACTGTACAAAAGATACTTTTCTTTCTTCACGTCTTGGTGAAGAACTTTATGAACTGCTACACTTCAATAATCTGAAGTTACTACCTCCAAACCTAATAAAATTCAGTTTTTATTACAATATTTGAAGTAATTAAAATGTTATCCAAATAATGCTATTTCAACTGTTTTAATTCTTGGTACTCTATTCAAGATGTATGGCAAGATCTCTGACTTGCAATCAGATCAGATAGTAAATACTGAAAGGTTCTCCTTCCTTTGTGCTGTCATTATTTACTAGAAGGCTGAAAGTTAGGGGTAGATTCAATACTTCTCATGAAACTTCAACCTTGGATTCACAATTGCCACATCTGTAAGCTCTGAAATCACAAACCCTGAGCAAATAGAACAAGAGAATGTTATGATCACTATCAAGTTCTTGGACCATGGCATGACAGAGAAATTATTGCATCTTTTTAATTTTCATAAGGTCTCCCAAAACTCATGCTTTTTTATCAGGCAAAATAAATACAACAAATCTCCAGTCTTGCTACTGAAAATGATCAGCTCATACCTACAGGTGACGACAGGTATTTTCCTCTCATCATTTCAAAGTTAAGCTCAAAGACCTAAAGATATGATAGATTAAGCCTGGAAAAGAAGCAAGAGTCTCCAAGGATCCCTCCATCTCACAGTCAGGAAAATTTGGCCAATTAAAAAAGAATCAAATGTTGAGGAAACTACAATTAAAAGTTTCTGTGGAGAAATAACACTATTAAAACAACCCAACCTATCTCCCCCTTCCAATTTCTTCTGTCTAAAACTTCCAGAAAGTGTCTAGTCATAGTACTTCTTACGTCATCTTATATTACAGGTAGAGCTGCATATATTTATATTATATGTATGAGAAAAATCAATACATGCAATTCAAATCTCAGCAACAGATGCAGTTTGATGGGTACACTGCTCTAGCTAGTGCCAGGTTGCAGCTGGGAATCGACAAGCAATTTCAGTGCTACCGCCAACCCTTGTAGCACCTGATGGATCCACGCTGCATCTCTGGTCCTCAACAAAGGACTGGAAGAAGGAAGAGCCAGTACAAATCACTACATGGAGAGAAACAGGGAACCTATGTTGGCATTATGCTTCGTCTTTGAGATAAGAACTCCAAGAGTTTGCCTTTAAATATTCAGAGAAAAATAACTAAATATCTACCACTGAAATTAAAGGACAAAGCTGCTGCTTTGAATTGAATGAGAAGGCCAAAGAAACTGGGTTTAGTTACAAAGTCCCCTAATAAAAAGCAGCAGAACACCGTATCATTTTTGGGTGGAAGAAGCTGTTACCTACCTTCCCTGCTCCTAATGGGATTCCCTGGGGGCACTGTTTTACCAATTTCAAAAGGTCAGTCACTGTCTCCAAGTGCTTCTTGTCAACGTTAAAGCCACAGTCTAGTCTTTGATACTGAGATAAAAGAAATATTTGCTGGTTTAGAGCACCACAAACTGAGAATAAGGCCCACTGCAGTATCTCAAGGCAGCAAGCGCAGCAGCAAGACTGGGGTGTGTAACACAAAATGACTAAGGTAGGGTAATATTCTGAAGGAGAACAAAATAACTTGTAATGATATACTCAGTGATACATTTCACTTCCAGCCTGGTCCAAATGCACTGAAGTTGGCAGAACTTCTGCCCATTTTAACAACTTTTGGAATATGTCCTTTATGCCCTCTGAAATTCTATCAAGAAAGTAGTATCAGTTTATCAGGTTTCATGGACACACACACCATATTTATCTTCAAGGTTATCTCCTTTAAGGAGAAGGAAGGTTCATAAACTCAGCATATTCAGACAAAAGAAATAAAGCAAATGAGAGGAAAGGCAGATTTCTCAGTGATAGAACAAAGACAACAGGTCTATCTTCAAAATGGTTTCTATTTTCTCCCTTAGCAAAAAAAGTCAGATAATACATGTTTTTACTTGTATTCTCATCAAGATTCATTCCAGTTGTGAAAAGAAGGTATGTCTCTCTCTCTCTAAACAGATTAAATCATAAAAAATAGCAAAAAGTCAATTTCCAGACTTTACAACTATTTTCATCTAATAATGTGCTGTATTTCACAACCGTTAAGTTATAAACCTCACCAAAATAGGGTTTATTATAGCACAACTACAGATAATTGTCTGTCAGCGTTTTTATTAAATTCCTTATATCAGCAGAGTTCATAAATTGGCAATAAAAGAAAAATATAATTCTAACGGAAATGTACCATACTGGGTGCCCAGGTTGTTTTTAAGTAAGGAGAGTCCAAAACACTAGACCATACCTCTCCATCTTGCCCAAGCAAACAGCTAGCCAAACTTTAAAAATGAAAACAATTCTTGTCTCATTGGCAAAGCCTGAGCTGCCATTTCACACTTGCTCACCACCACAAAATCTTCAGTCTTGATCCTCTAGTTTTGCCCCCCACCAGGACATGCAGAGTTTGGGGGCTTCAGCAGCACCTGCGGAGGCTCTATGGGTGAAGATGGTTTTGGGCACTTGGCGAGTTTAAAACCTCCTCCTGTGTCCAGGGAGCCACAGAGGGCTTGTGAGCCCAGGAAAAGGTCATTGAGCCTCAGTGCTGACCAAGAGCGTGGAGACAGTTTTTGATACATTTTTACATAGCGATATGTTTTGTGGTGTAGAGATGCACAAAGTAGTAATCGATGAGCTCGTTCAGGCATGTTACATATACTACAGTAACTCAGAGCCGTGCGCTAATGATACGAGACTGCACTCAAGCTATCTTATCCTGAATTATGTCAGGTATTTCTGCCCAGCCCTAAATCGTCCTAGTTCATCTAATCCTTCAGAAGACACCACATTTAAGTCATCCCATGTTTTTGCAAAGGGGATGGGCAGGGAGAAGAGTCTCCTCTTCTTCCCTGCTTTCATCACAACCAGCAAACCACCCCTCCAGACAGGCAGCCCCAATACTGGGGGTCACCCTCCTCTTCCTTGCTACTTAGGATCAGGAGCACTCAACGTCTCTGATTCAAAAGGAGAGAAGATTTGTAATTTCCACCTGATTCTGCCTGCAGTTTCGTGGTTAGGACACGCCACAGATGTGGGACCACATCTCGGATCTACCCTTTCCCCTGCCCAGACAGGCGCTCTGGACTGCTCAGCTTCAGTCTATTGGCACCTTCTGGTTTTCATCGTCCTTGGACAACCCCGGCAAGGGGATACCCACCTGGTGAACTGCAGCGTTAGTGGCCTACCATCTGTCCAAGAGTAGAGGAAAAATAGGAGCTGGTTCATTTTGAACAGTTCAGCCACACTGAGTTTTGCTGACTTATTATTTGTCAGCATATTTATTATGCCAGATATAAATAAAACATTAAACATTTTACTCAAAATATCCAAAATAGCCTGCAATTCTCCTACTTCCTGAGCAAATTTAAATGAGTTTTCTCCCCAGTGGCTTTTTCTTTTTTTTACTATTAAAGAACCGACACAAGGAAAAGCCATGACTAAGTAGGCCTTCACTAGAAGGGAGGAAAAGAAAAAAAAAAAGTAACCAGGAGATGACACAGACAGACAAACTTCTATTAGTGATATAAGTCAAATTTTGTGCTATTGTTGCTGTTGCATTATTTTGGTAGTCCAATTAACTTCTCATGTTGTCAAATGCAAAATCAGATCGCTAACAACCAGTTTGCACAATGAGTACTTACACACAATACTGATAGCAACACAATTACACAAATTTCCATTAGCCTACGCTATCAATTAAATACTCTCAAAGGCAAAGGATAAAATACCTATTTTACAGCAGTGATTATGAATTCCTGTAGTCCAGGAGACAAGTATTGCACATGGCGTCAAACAGCAATAACTAATTCTGAAATCTCATTTGCTTGGTTTCTAATTAAACCCATTGCACTACTGCAATGTATGTTTGCAAGTTAGCTGCTGCCAGATTTAACTGTGTCACCAGCAAGTACCAATAAAGATCATCTTGATTTAAGAGCATACATTGCTAAAAATCGATGTTCCAATAGGCGGAACAGAGGCGACATCAGAATTGCAAAGTCCTGCTTAGTTCAGCATCCAAAACAAAATTCCCATCCTAAACCATTCCACAAAAGAGATTTATAAATGAAAGCAAAGATGAAACAGGGCACAACACACAACTCGGCTAATGCAAAACCAACATTCTTGGTCACGCTGGGGGAGGGCAGAATTTAAGACCTGTAGGATTTTATTTGAAATCTTGCCCCAACGAAAGGCCATGGAAAGGTGACTTACTGTTCCAAACACAGAGCCCGATTCTCTGCTGGTTCTCCACCTGGTAAGTCAGGAGTAGTCCCAGTGGAAATAAAAGCTACTCTAGTGTTGGTGGAGGACAGGTCAGACACAACCACTAGCAGCACTGTGATTTAAGGCTCTCGCTGATAATACGTCTGTGAAAAGATCAGGAAAGCTCTGATTGCCTATTATGCATTATTAAGAAACAGATCAATACAGAAATCTCCAGGGGCCACTAACATGCACCGCACGTGTGATTTAACCTTCTGCAGATGCATCGAGCACGCAGTGGAAGCTGGCTTCCTGCAGTCCCATGGTCAGGGTCTCTGCTGCACAGTACACCATGAGCCCTGATTGAAGATCTTTCCTTGTGTAGGACACGCATGGCATCTCTCCTCCTCTACCTCGCCTTCTTCCTCCCTCCCTGTTGGATTTTTTTCATGTCTACTAAAGTTCAAGCCTTGGCTTTTTCTAACGGGATCATAAACTATCCCTTTTTTACCCAGCTCCCTGTTTTCAGGAGATTTCTAGAACTGCCCTCACATTCACAACTCCACCCAGCAGGACTGGCTCTGCTGCTGACACATCTGCACGCAGCTTTCCCACCGCAGGGGGATACACTGTAAATCTCTCCATTTTAACACACCACCCTTCAGCCAGCGCGTGCCTCTGCCTCACCCCATCACTTCCCAGAAGCTAGCTAATGTATGGAACGGAGCCGTACACAAATGCATGGGAGTTCACCCCCAAAAGACTCTGTTTCAGCTATAGTGCCCAACAAACACTCGACAACAGGTAAGCAGCTGTGACCCCTGCTCCCTGCGCCAGGCACAGCTATCCCACCCGTGACCTGTGCCCCTCCAGCTATACCTGCTGCCATCACATTCATTTTAAGCTCTTTGAGGCAGGGGCTGGGTTGGGAGATGGGGTTGTTTCCATGCAGCAACCAAATGCAAAAGGTGCCAGACTCCAGTTGGAGCCTCTAAACGTTACTTTAAATACCAGGAGTAACCAGTTATTTCTACATGTTTTTCAGCTGAGGGCTTGATTTTAAGGATCAGAGAACAGAAACGGTTCCTTTTCAAAAGATAAAAAGTAAATATTAGGCACTCCAGATGCTCAATAATTTTCTTCACAAGATAGGAATACTGCTTAAAATTCCCCTCTCCACTAAATAGTATTTATTTTCATATTTTCAAGAAAAATAAGTTAATTTCTGAACAGTAGCATATGGCACAAATACATGTACCAGCACCACCCTGTGAGCCTGACACTACTTTACTAGCAGAGCTGGTCAGATTTGTGTTATTTACAGTAAGAGTAGTTAATAACTTAAAATAATCATGTTTAGCATCAAGCTCAGAATGAACTCCTGCCAAACTGATAAATGCAGCAATGAAAATGGATACCTTTGAAATCTGTTTCAAGGTTCATACACAGAAAACCTCGCCAGCAAACATACAAAAATCAGAACAAGAGTGTTCTGCATACAAGGGACTGAATTTATTATTTGAAAATCACCCACTTAGAAGAAAAACTGTCTCCAGCTTTGGTGACTGGCTGTTTATTTCCAACACAGAAATAACTTTATTCATTGTGGAAAAGGAGGATACCTGATTCTTTCCATCTTTTGAAGTTTAAAAATAAGTATGTAGAGAAAAGAGAAAACATCACTCATGTAAAATAGGTCTTTAGGCCTTAAAACATTTTCAATTGCAACACCAATACAACTCACATATGATTCTCCTTCTGCCCAAAGTTAGTGATCCTTACTATTAATCCACACATTAACCTATTACAGAAAAGAGTTTCTGTTAGGAGTTCCCCCTCCATCCTCTTAGACTTATTCTTCTAGACATAGAAGAATGTGCATTATAAACAGTCAAGCTCATAATCATCCCAGAAAAATAATAAAAATGACAAAGCAATGCAGGTTCTGAGCACTGAACACTAAAAGAAGAACTGGCAACAAGACAGAATGGAAAAGAGTGGAAAAAAATAACAGTTGTTTTCACATAGCTTACGTGGCTCGTAGTCATACGAGATAGCACTGTCTATATGTTGGATTGCCGAACATATCACTGCATGGCAGCTGGTGCCACACACCTGTAACTGCCAGATTTTTATTCTGTGGGTTAGAATTCTGAATTTCCCAATCCAAGAGCATATGTTTCTACAGGTTCCTGAAAGGTGATTTCATTAATTCACCGATAACAAACATGAAATCTTACCACAGCATATCTAGTTTTAGGGAAATGGAGTTCATAGTGCAGCAAAAGCAGACTGGGACCAGAAGGGTTGCAGAGAAGAGGCAGAGAAAACCTGGAGAGGCCAAAGCAGACAGCAGAAACAGACAGAGAGAGCAGTGAGACTCATGGTCAACAACGTTCTCCAAAAACCCTACTGCAGAGCCTAACATACTCCAAACCATAAATTTCTTTTGCTCATCTAGAAGCATATGTGAACCACGCTAATAAGCCATGCATCCCTCATCCTTATCTAATGTTGACCTGACAGACTACTAGTGGTCTTGCTCTTTCAAAGATAACAAGAAGGGTCTGCTTACAGATCTGTAGCTTCCAGGCACGCTGCTAGGTGCTGGTCAACTCTGTGGGCACTACTGTGATTCTGCATCGCATGATTGATTAGAATTATTCAGCCTGCCTAGAAAATTGAACAATAACAAAAATGCATTAATATTGCAAAGTCAAGCACTGAACAGCTACGAATTTCAAACACAGATATATTTATTATTATTTAATCCATGCATCATTATGTGTCCTAAATCGATGTCACTGGGGATAAAATGGAAGCTGCTGTTCCCTTTTTCTGTATTTATCTTATCAGTACTCTCTGGTGAGAAAGAAGAGACAGAAAATCTGATCCAGCAGGAAAGCAGTTGAATGAAAGCTTGAAGAGAGCATACTGAACCAGAAGAAAAAAGTATACCATCTTATATTTAATACACACATATACTCCAGAAAGCTGAATGAATATCAAAGACGGGTGAAGTATTTCTGAGTTGAGTAGCTGATACTTGAAACTTCAAATGAAAACATTTCTGGTTTGAAACACTTGGGATTTTTCAGTATTGGAGGAGGAAGGGGAGCGTGGGTGAGGACATGGAGGAAAAAGAGAAGTGTGAAAGACAGCAGGAAACAAGAACTTGAAAGTTGAAATCCACTACAGAAGAGGACTGCCAAGTACAGCAACCAGTCCCATGGAAAAAGTCTTCAACTGAAAACACTCATGTGCTACAGGTAAAACAGACTCCGCACAGGAATGTTATGTGTCGTAAGATGCAGTAGAAGAGCATCACTAGCATACACTTGTGTATGAAAGTACAGTAATACAGCGTCATCTTAAAATCCTAGATTGATACGTGACATTTTTATATAAAGTTATCACTGTAAACCAGTGCTATTTATTGTCTGCCTTCTGTAGCTTGAAACTGCTGATGCTGTTTAACCAACTTCTGTCCCTTAAAATATTATTCAATTTCTCCATAAAATATTTATATTAAGCTTCTAGCACAGGTTTCTGCTCAGGGTCCTATTAAGCTCTCATGAGGAGCTGAGTCAACATATCACATGCTCAACCTTTTAAACTCACTGTTTCTTTCAGATTACATAAAAATGGAAGAAAACTGGAAGATATGGTTGCACTTTTCACTTCTCATTAATGAAAACATAACTGCCATTCAAGAATAACAAAAGAAGTAACATGTATGCATCAAAAAGTTCTTTTAAAAAAATGTTCATCTCCTCAACTAAATTAAGCTCTACCAAATGGAGCATTTTACTCCAGCATGCTCTTATCCCATTCATCTCCTACTCGTCTACACATTATCCAACTTCTGTGCCAAATGAGATCATTCTACTATAGCCCACACCTGCTGAATAATTTATTGTTTTGACATTAAATGTTCATGCACAGCAGCACACATCAAATCATCTCTGTGACCACGGAAATGTGATCTTTGAGTCGCCAGGCTGCCAAAACTTCCACAACAGTCAATGGCAGTTGTGCTTACACGAAGTGTGCTGAGTGTTCGTGGTTTTAAGTTGACTCCAGAATTTCACGGTCTTCAAGAAACATTCTCTGAAATGCTTCTTTAGGACCTTATTTCCCTTGAAGGGAAGTATATACAAGGACTCGCACGACTGAGATCACTTTAACATAACCTCATGTTTTTACTGACATTTGGCTATCCTCACCTCCAGGCAAAACAGTAAGGAAATTTATATGTAAATTATTCAGTAGGTAAAGAATCTGGGTAGAAACCCCAGCTGCAATATGAGAAATATTTAGAGGGTATTTAGAAGATTACAGGTATCTTAGCTATTTATTAAATTATACTTCCTGGATGTCAGGCTAATCATGAAGATTAAAAACAGTCTCGCTGATTTTTTTGAGGAGGCAACCAAGGTATTTGGTTTTACACTTCTTGAATTTATATGCACGCTTGTGATAGTACTACTGCCATGCTGAGCAAAGGAATACACCTTTGCAGCTCAGGCCACCCAGGAGGACCCGCATCAGAGCAAAGTCTGGGCTGTTTTGCTTTTTTCTTTTTTCCTCTTGATTACTGGACAAGAGTAGACTAGAGCGACTAAACTTCTGAGACTCGGTCTCAATTAATCAGCATCTTAGCTGTTGTAACAAGCACAAATCATGCAGTTACTAAAACGTGATAAAGATGCTTCAAAATGAGAACCTCTCTTCCTTTACTACCTGATATTCAGAGGCTAGACAAGGACCTCGTCCTAAACCTTATCCCACAGCATCTGGATGCTACCAGAAAAGTCACGTGCTGAATATCACTCACTGTACCGAACACACCTTCAACATATATACAACCGCACATACCACATCCAGAGCTCTGCCACTGCATCACACTGTAAACCCTGCCAAAACACGTGACATGATGAAAGAAAAATGTATTAGAAAAAACAATAGTCTTAAATAAAATTCATCGAAATTTAGAACTGGTGGAGCATTTAATAAGAATGGCTTACCACAACAGAGCATACTTACATATATAAACTGCCCAACAGTTAGGCAATTCCAGCATAGGATTTTAGAATCATAGAATGCTTTGGGTTGGAAGGGACCTTTAGAGGTCACCTAGTCCAACCCCCCTGCAGTGAGCAGGGACATCTTTAACCAGATCAGGTTGCTCACAGCCCCGTCCAACCTGCCCTTCAATGTTTCTAGGGATGGGGCCTCCACCACCTCTCTGGGCAACCCCTTCCAGTGCTTCACCACACTCAGTGTAAAAAATGTTTTCCTTCTATCTCGCCCGAATCTCCCCTCCTTTAGTTTAAAACCATCACCCCTTGTCCTGTCACCACAGGCCTTGCTAAAAAGCCTGTCCCCATCTTTCCTATAGGCCCCCTTGAAGCACTGCAAGGCCGCACTAAGGTCTCCCCGGGGCCTTCTCTTCTCCAGGCTGAACAGCCCCAATTCTCTCAGCCTGTCCTCGTAGGAGAGGTGCTCCAGCCCTCGGATCATTTTTGTGGCCTCTTCTGGACTCGCTCCAACAGCTCCATGTCCTTCTTGTGCTGAGGGCTCCAGAGCTGGACGCAGGGCTCCAGGTGGGGTCTCACCAGAGCCGAGTAGAGGGGCAGAATCACCTCCCTCGACCTGCTGGCCACGCTTTTTAATTTTAATTTGGTTGTTCTTCTGTTGTTGTTTGGATTTTTGGGGTTTTGTTTGTTTCTTTTTTAATTAAAAGATGTGGCTGACCTGCATATCATCACTGAAACCAAGACTTCATCAAAAGTGAAAAGCCCAACTAGCACCAGTCCTCTCTGGATGTATAGGCTAACATCTCTCTCATCAGCTCAAAAACAACCCAAGGGTGCCTCTGCTCTCCAGAACTGCAAAACTAATAAACAATTTCATTTAATTTGAAACAGGCTACACTGAAATCCAGTTTACCTCAGAGTAACAGTGGATTGCACGCTTTTCTCCAGGGCATGTGTGGAAAAGTAAATATAAAAAAAGCAAATGCATGGAAAAGTACACCGAATAGACTTGCATTTACAAACGGAGGAGGGAGAGTGCCGTATTTATCAAATTTGAAAATCATATGCTGCAAAATCTCTTATGAAATGCAAGGAAAACATGTTTCCACAATATCCTTTGAAGTAACTTTCTAAGCTGAATTAAAATGGTACCCAAAAAGTAATTTTTATTATTATTTTTAAGAAGTTATGATAAAACAAAGTGCCATAGCTTCCTCTGCTAACCAGTATTTTATTCTGGTTGTTTCCATCACCACCAAATGGACTGTCTAATGGGAAACAAACCCATACAAACTGGGAAGAAACTTCAGCATTTTGTAGGGGAGTCTTTCATCACTGGAAAGAAAAAGCTTTTCCAATTTTAATGCTATTTTTATTGCTGTGCTTTAACTATTACTATATAACACAACAGTTAAAGTATCTGTCCCACGTTAGTTCAACCAGATATATTTTTGATGCATCCTTGTTACATAAATCGAAATACACACACTATTTTTCCTTCAAGAGGGAAAAAAAGAAAGCAAAAAAGCCCATTAAAAAGAAACTAGAGACTATCACACTGTATGGCAGGAAAGCACCCAAATGTTATAGTAACAGGCAAGCACAAACAAAATAGGAAACATGTTTTGGGTGCACACTGCAACTTTTAGTCAAACAAATAGGTGGTACCAATAATGTTTTTCTCTACAGGTTAGACCTAATTCCTGCAGCCCTTAGAACTGTACTAACAACATTTTGCTAATAGTGCCCAAGAGGAAAGTAACATTTCAAAATTTGGCCCTAAACACAATTTTCTTTAGATACTCTTAAATCTTAATACTTGAGTTAATGCTGATAAGCCAGGGTCAGGACAAGCAGCTGGGACACTGGAGCCAGATCAGCAGAAGAAATGAGGCTCTAATCCACAAAGAAAAGTAGGATTTTGAGAAGTGAATGAAGATGAGGTCTCTCTTCCTATGCTTCATTAAAAACAAGAAAAAAGCCCACAGGGCATATAGTCTGTTTTAGGATAGGTGCTCTAAGTCACATACATGAGAGCAAGGGAGGGAGAAGGGATGGCAAATCCTTGCTCTGTAACAACCAAGCTGGATCTGCCAATCACGAGAATATTGTTGAAGAGTAAACCTCATTCCAGGTTGCTCCCATAGCGTTTATGTTGATGTTTCCTCAAAGGTTTTGGGTCTCATTAAAACATTAAAAACCCAGCCATCACCCAACCCAGAAAACAGTTGCACTGAGCAGTTTTGACCAGCTCTAATTAAGATACACACAACTCTTACAGTTGCATGCCAGTTTGGTGTTTATTTGAACAACTTAAGTATTTAATAGGTACCTTCACTTTTAATTACCATAAATGTCAAGAGCATCCTGTAGGGGAAGAAGAGCTCCCCAAACGTTTCAATGAGTTTTGAGCTTTATCTGAAGTGGTTAACTTTAGGATTTTGTAATGAAAGCAACCCTACAACATTTCAAAAACTAACAACCTTCATGCCTACACGTTTTCACCCTAAAACATATCCAAGGACTTTCACTAAATAATAGTGCCTCTTCTTGCACTTGACATTTATTACTCATGATTTTAAAGTGAGAAGTATTTAATTACAAATAAAGGATCCCTGCCTTTGATAACTCTCAAGGAACTGCTAAGCATGAAATAAAATATGATGCTGGAGCCTCCCCTTCGACTTTGCCGGGTATGTTTCTTTCTTTTGATAATTCTAATAAAATAGGCTGATTGTCAAAGTCTAATTTAAGACTTAATGAAGCAGTAAAGGTTGGGGTGATGAAAAAGAAGCTGGAACAATAACAGTAAAAACATAGTCATAGACTACGATGATCCAAGAAAAATTTTCTGGCCAATTAGATTTGATTGTGTTAAACAATGACAAACTACAGAAGTAATTAGAAATCACATACAGTATTAGCAAGTGACTAAATGCTGGTGCTGGTTAACTGCATTTTATGCTTCCTGAAGACTGCCATACCCTTCTACGGCATGTGTTTTAAACAAGAATCCAATTTAATCATCAGAATTGTACTTTTGCCTCCCATTTAATTGTGGCCAAATTGTTTCTGGAATTTTATCTTCCTGCTGGCTTTACTATTACAAAACAGCTTTAATATTAAAAGGATATTATGGATTTCTTGTTCACATGTAGTCCAACATTGACAGTGACACAAGAAATTAGTAAGAAAGCTCAATAACTGAAGTCAGGCATATGCTTTTGTAATAAACATATATGCTTATTCTGTAGATATATAAATAAAAAAAAAAATCATGGAACTGTTAAGGTCCATAGATATCCACCCCGCAAACTGAATCACACAACCAAGATTTTCACATGCCACTTTAGCTGCCCCAAACAGCAGCAAAGCAAAACTACTCTGCCAGTTCTGAACAGCTGAAAGCCCAGTTGTTTTTGCATTTTAAAATACACCAAAAAAAAGGCTTTGAGTCCACAAACACACTCACATCACACACACACACAAAAGCGCTTTATGCCAGTGTTCAAGACTGAGGGTTATTCACAATGGCTCAGCTGAGCACTGTGGCAGGGAGTCCTTCTTGACGTGAAATCAAATACAGTCAGCCTTAACATTTGATAAGCATTTCTGTATTCACAAAGGGTGTATAATACCCTAGCAGTGAACACACCGAAAATGCGGAGACAGAACAATACTTAATATAAATGCTCACAGCCAATTTCCTTACAGCCTCAAAATAATAAATAAATACAAATCTGACTGCTAACACCAAAACCAAATCCAAATTACTATCATGCTTTAAATCAGTACCCCAATCTTAATGTGTCTGTGAAAATAAAGAGACAGGAGAATTTTCAGAAGGCACAAACATGAGTTAGCAGCTTAATAGACTTTCTACATTTTAACCTTCTCTTCCAGGTGATGCAATACTCATGAAGAATTTCTCCTAACTCACCCACCCAAGTTTTCAGACAATTAATTACCAGGAAAAATTAATTCACAGGAGATCCTTCAGCACCATTTCCACTGACATATGACTGCATATAAACAGCGTGCATCTGTCTGTACCACTGCATCTGATTAAAAATCAAACATTATAGATTTTTTTTGCTGAGTACCTAGCAAGTCATACGTCAAGCTGTCTAACAGAAAACCTGCTTTCAGCCATAATTCCCATGGTCAAGGTGTAATACCGAGTGCCCATACAAGACAGATCTTGTTTTCCTGACAGCCGCGTGACACGTGGCAATGTCCCAAGGTTAGACCATTCTCTGCTTCACTCTGACTCTTCCAAATTTAGATTCAGGGAAGATTCTTTATGTGGCAAGAGGTACAGCAAGCTCGTATCTATTGCTCATTTTGAGTTTTCAAGCTCAAATTCCTTAAAGACAAAAAAAAAAGAAAAAATGTTTTTAAAATTGTCTTTTCACCCAAATACCATCATTACATGTAAAGTAACCCACTCAAGTTCACTCATCATGCAGCAAGGAAAATAAGAACAAAAAAAGAAAGACTATAGCTAGACCATTCTTCTATAGGAGCTTTGTGTAGTGTATGATCCTTCAAACCCTGACACAGATCCAGTAATTACAGTTCAAGTTTAACATAGTCCCTTTTACTCTGCTCTCACCTTTAAGAAAGTTTCTATTTAACTGGGGGCTAGGCTCATCTTTTATCCCCCCCTTCCACACAATGCTCAGAGATAAGAGGATTTATCAGAGGGTAACAAAGACGCATTACATTTAGGGTTTGCTCAGAGCAAGCTCTCTAAGTTTCTATTTTCTCACCTTAGACTTGTTCTAAATTGTACGTTTATCCATAAAAGGGCTGCATTAATCCTGTCCTGTGACTCATTATTTTGGATAAGATTGGAATAAACTAAAGATGGGAGATGACTCCCTTCGCACAGACCAATTTCAGTTTTCAGAGTAAAATCTTAAAAGGATGAAGGAATAACAGGAATGTCTTCAACCTAAAATATGGCTAGCCACTACAGTAAGACTACAGCTGAACACCACAGCAAAACTGTTTTTCCATGTCACTACTAAGATCACCACCCTAAATATTGTCACTTATTAAAAGGCAGAGTTAGTTGCTTGTAATTATGTACAAGTGCTAGACACTGGCTGCAAGATCACAGTGCACATTTCACAAAGCGGGGCTGATTGCTGCAAACACTTAACTTGCCTGTGTTCATAAGCACTACTCTAACAAGGAGCCGAATCCATTTTTTGGCAAAAATCGAATATTGAAACTGAGTTTCTCTGGACATCACAGAGTATCATCTTTTCTAGGCTTCCTCCTCTTCAGCCTTCCCGCTGAAGCTGACAGGGTTTGAATTAAGGGTTCTGGGAATGTTGTTTGCCAAAACTTTTTTTTTTTTTTAAAACACAAAGGATGGC